>QLOK01002004.1:0-15200 GCA_003313805.1 Tricholoma flavovirens
GGAGGCTATACCAAGTACTAATTTATATCCAAAACATCAGTGCAACAAAACTGTTACAATGAGTGACTGAATTAAATAGTTTATTTAACTTGTAAAATGATGTCACATGACCCTGAGACTTTTCAGGGAACCCCTTGTGATATTGAGGTATGCTCCATAATATTTTTAAGAATTCCGAAATTTTATTTCCTATTTTACAGACTGATCTATACAAATATGCAAAACATTGTAACAGTTTTGTAAGCTACTACAATCATTGGATATCTGCTATATCATCATGGTTTAACTTGAAGTTTGTGGTCTTCTGATGCTGTTGGACTGGATTCCAATTTCATACACTTTGTGTCAATTTCAAGTTGCAGTTACTGTGCTATATTTTATACCATTTGATGCTTCCTTTGTTTCAATTAGCAATGTTACATTCTCTCTCTTTGTTGTATTGTGGTGCCGTGCTACCTGTGGAATGCAGTATTCACTCCTCACTCGAAGATCCAGTCAAATTTACCAGTGAAAAGTCATTTCAGTGCACAGCAACACTGAATGATCACAGAACAATCTGATATGAAAAGACTTATATTAGGGTGTTTCACAGACCCTTGATATGGACTCAATTTGAGCCCTCAATTCCCTCAAATTTTGAGGGAATTGAGTCCTTAAATTGAGGCCTTGAGTCCACTGAGGGTGCATATTGCCCTCAACCCCACAATTTGCAGCCTCAACTTCATCCCTAATTTTGTCCCTCAATCTCTTCCCTCAACCTCTTGTGCTGACTCAGATGCCTTATGTGATTTATTTTCCCAGGGTTTTATTTCTATCCACAATGTCTCAATGTTCCATGTTCAACCACCATATGACATTGCAGCATCCCTCCCATAAGGCCTCATTCCCTCCATAAATGTGACCTCAACCGCCACCATAGCCTCCAGACCCTAAGTAAGTGTTTTATGTAATGTTTTTCTTACTGACAAGTTTCTATGTACAACAACAATGCATGTGGCCTGTACACCCTCCTCCCCATTCAATGGGATGTGAGGGGTTTGTTTTTGTCTAGCACAATCCCAAGCAGGTGCCATGAGTGGGTAACCACAAGGTAAGCACCACTACCCCCCAACTTTGGCAATGTTTCAACATTATCTTTGGAGACTGCTGACTGATTCCAAATAGTGATCTAGTGATGGCATCAGACTGGCTCTCATCAAAGTCCAGTTTCACTGCTGGCCATGCACTGGCCCCTGTGCCCAATGTCACATGATTATGGAGGAGGCAACCAGATCATTGTGAAGTGTATCCCCATATTGATCACCCACCTGTTCAGAGTCACATCTGCTGACTAAGCATAGTCAGTCTGGGTAGAGATGACCAGTCAAATAGATCATCCTGCATGATCTATATTAGAGCAGTTAGGGCAGCAGTAAAGCCCTCTGATGAGCCCCTTCGCAAGGGCAAAATTGCCTAAGTCCCAGCTCTAAGGGTTCAAACCCCCTAGACCACAAAATATTCCTGCCATGTCACTACTAACTACCTCGACATAGGTAAGGGATCCAACACCTGCCAGCACCACTGTGAGCAACTGCTCACAGGGTGGATCATTGGTAGATGACAGGGACTGAGATCATGCAACAAACAACAACAAGAAGGGAAGGACAGGATGACAATGGCCACAGCCAACTGCTCACAGTGTGCAAGGCCAGACAACAACAACAAAATGAGGATGAGGACAGGATGATGAGATACCACCACCACTGCCACACCAGCAACTGCAACTGCAACTGCTGCCATGAGTGACTGCTTGCAGGGTGGACATGCAGGTGGAACAACAACAACAATGGCATGGAATGACAAGATGGGGCAGGCATCAACACAGACAGGATGACTCAGGACCACCCACCTCACAACAACCACAATGGGGAGGGGATGACAAGGTAGGATGGCGGCCACCACCACCACATCACCCCCAACCACCACCCTGAGCAACAAGGACAGGGATGACAAGAATGATAATTTTGCATTGTGGTTGAATATTATGCATACAACTAAATTACTATGTTGATAATACTCAACCAGGAAACCCAAACAAAACACCTATAAAGGGCTTCATATGGTATAACACAGGTTAGAGGAAGGTAGTAAGGTGGTACTGAATATCAAGATCTAGGTCAAGGTTGGGGGGGTCAATAGTGAGGGATATCAAAGAGAGTTCGAGGAAATATCGAGGGCTCAATGAAATATTGAGAATGCTATAGAATATCAAGGATGTGATAAAAGTTCAATCAATCAGAATATGAGGAACAAGTATTATGAGAGGAGAGATAATGGGGATGTATTGAGTGAGGTAAAAGCAAGGTGAATACAATTATATTGAGGTAGAGATGAGGGTCAGGAGGCTCAGTATAGAGGTGCAATGATTTATCAAGGGGAATTGCGATGATTTCACAAAACTTTGAACCAGGATGCAATACTTGGACTCAAGTGTACAATCACTTGAATCAGACAACTGGGACAATAATGCAAATGATGTTTTTTTTGAAAAGTACCTAATACAACATTTATATGACATATGAAAGATAGTACTAAAAAGGAAATTGAACATGAGGCCTACATGAGGCAGGATGAGAACAGTAATATGGGGCTAAATAGGATGGGTAAATGATGAAATGATGCAAGCACAAGACAAATGAAAGGGTATCATGTGGTACATACATGTGTTCCCTTTGAGGAGTCCAAAGTACTTCGAAAATTGTCTCATGTGCTTCAAAATGCAATCCTGCCTATTGTTCTTCATGTGATAAGCTTGTTATATGATGTCACAAGGTGCAGGGGTGCAGTATGAATGTCCAATAATAATGAATATGGCCACCAAAGTGCATGAAGTATGCTCAAAGTTCGATCAAACTTTTTCAAAGTCAATTGATGAAGATCACAATGATTGAGGAGGGTTCAAAGACATTTGTAGGGCTTGTAAATTGATCAAGACATATATCTGGACTTGTAGCAAATATTGTGAAGTTGTTCAAAGAAGCTCAATGAAGATCGAGCTCAATTGAAGAGCTTGAGAATTATTGAGGGTTTGATATTGCTGTTTGCAGTTGATTGAATGTTCATAACATGATTGATACTTATTGAATGAGGTTCAGAGGGGTTGTACAAGGTATGGAAAAGTCATGCTAGTGCTCAAAGTTAGAACAAAGATGTTTGAGGGGCTCGATATTGCATGATATTGCTCGAAAATGCAATCAAAGTTGATCAAGGTTGATCATGGTTGGCGGACTACTGTATAGACCTGTTATTCACAATGCAAAAAGTACTGGTGTGTGTCCCAAGTACTACCTGTGATGTGGACATATCAATGTATCAAAATGGGCACTGGTTCTACTACTTGTTGCCCATAGTACTAGCTGCCCCATCACCCTCTCGCCATAATGCCCACCATCACACCATTTCAATAACTGGCCACTTTGACCACCACCACACCCTTGTGACCCAATCCAATGGGCAAATTCCATGGCTGCAAACTTGCCACATCACTTGCATTCAACATGAGTTCTTTTGACATACTTTAACTAATTTTGTAGGCTATGGAGCCTTCAAACACCCTAATTTAGATTTTCCTTTAAACTTTTGGTTGTTATTCAGCCAACTACACCTTTGTTGCTCTTTTTTGTGTTACCACAACTTTTTGACAACAAGGGCTGTCCAATCCCCTCCTCCTCATGCAATTGGCATGTGAGACTGCATAAGAGGTATCAGGAAGCCCAGGGAAGTGGGATAAGCATGAGGTAAGTAGCT
Organism: Tricholoma flavovirens; assembly: GCA_003313805.1. Taxonomy (NCBI): domain Eukaryota; kingdom Fungi; phylum Basidiomycota; class Agaricomycetes; order Agaricales; family Tricholomataceae; genus Tricholoma; species Tricholoma flavovirens. The sequence continues at coordinate 3,787 of QLOK01002004.1, forward strand.
CTTGCCACTGTGCCACATTGCAACCTCCTCCACCTGACAAAACACAAGCCAGCACCCCCTACACCCACACCACCCCTGTGAGCCCCAGCTCACAGGGTGGACAGTGGGATGATCAACAGCAGGGACCAACTGACACCATGACCACAATGGCACCCCCAATCACCACTGCAAGCAACTGCTTGCAGGGTGGAAACAGGGAGCACAATGAGAATGAGGGGGAGAAACAATGACCCCACCACTGCTGCTTGCCACTGTCTGTGGGGTGGATCATGGGTAGAAGGACAGGATGACCATGGCCAACCACCACTGCAAGCAGCTGCTTGCGGGGTGGGAATGGGGAGCAGCAAGGCCAGGGACAACAGGGAGAGGTAGCACAATGACAACAACAGGCACATGGGAACAATGATGAGTCAATGCACCCAGGACCATGGCATGACTCCCTCCCTGCATTTTGCATGGGGGTGGGAATTATTTTTTTCAGTTTAATTAATGTTGTTGTGCTGCCCCCTCAAACATGAGGGGGTTAGTTTTTTTATATACATACATAATAATGTTGTAGAGTACCACCAAATACATAGGATTTTAAATACATAAGTTCTGAAACTTTTGGTAGCAAAAACTGCCCCAGTTCTCCTGTTAATAGGCTGTGTCACCACCACCTACCCTGCCCATTACTAACAACATCCAGGAAAACTCCCTGCTTGTCACCTATGTCCCCATTGCTTCTCATGCACCCTGGCCTATGTCAGAGTGCCTGACTTGGACAATGTGTAGTAGTGGTTAACTTGAAGATGTAGTGTATAAAATCTTTTGCTCTGCTCAAACAACTGCATAATATGATATACCAATATAATACATTTGAAATTCTGGTGGTTCAGGCATCATTTCCTGAATATTTGCCACAAGTATCTGGTGTATTATCAGTAAATGATGGGTTTCAGGAGGATTTAGATGTAGCAGATAAAATCATCCCCTTTGCTTGAACACCTGTATAGAAGCATCAGTTCTTGAACATTTCCTACAAGCATGTGGGCATATTGTCAGCAACTGATGGGTTTCAAGAAAACTGAGATGTTGAGGAAATCAGAGATAAAATCATTTCATCCACTTGAATAACTGTATATTGTGATATACAAAGATCATATATTGCAATTCTGTTAGTACAAGCACCAGTTGCTGAACCTTTCCTGGCAGAATCCCAGTATCTGGTCAGTGAGTGACAAGTCTCAGGAACAATGACCACCTGTGGAAATGGTGGTATAAAATTATTTCATTTGCTAGAAAAATTGCATGTTCCTATATAATAATATCATACACTGCAATTCTGTCCATAAAAGTGTCAGTGTCTGACCCCTCTTCACATTTAGCTTATAACATGGCACGGCCAGATAAAATCTTATCTACTGATTGCAGAGTGCTAATTGTTGATCAAATCTGTCTAGTCATAGACCCCTGCCAATTTCCAGATGAAGGTTGGATCCCTTTCAACTCCACAGTTTTTTTATTCTTGTACTTATATCTCTCTATCCAGGGTCTGAGAATGGAAAAGGGGGAGGGAAAGGCAGGACAGGGTACCAGCAGGGATTGCGGTGGCATTGGAAGTCATTCAAAAATAGATTAGGGTTGTTCACAGTGGCCATTTTTGAGTCATTTTTGATTTCATTTTCAATCTCATTTTTCAAAAATGGAGTTCAGAATGACATGAAAATGAACTGAAAAATGATCATTTTGAAAAAGCGAACCCTTCCCTTGCTTTGCAAAAATGATCATTTTTGCTTTCATTTTCACATTCCATTTTCATTGTTCTTTCAAACTCCGCTCTGACACCTAATCATTTCCAGTGACCACCATCAACGATGATGCCCCTCCCCTCTATACCTCTACCACCACCACCACAACTCCATCGCCACTTGCCACCACTCCTACACCCCCTCCCACATCTGCAAGAACTGCGAGTGGCTGCAGACGACCTGTTTCAGATGCAACGAGCCCAAACAATGGCAACCTGTTGTTTAGGCTCTAGGTATACATTTCTTTTGTTTGTTTCTTCTTTCTATAACCTAACTAATTGTAATCTTTCATTTTTAGGATCTATACTACTGGTAAGGACAGGCGCCGATGTGGCACAACCCACACCCACACCCACCTGCACTACCCCTCCTCCCCATCCAAATGGGATGTGAGGGTCTTGGTTAGTCTTGGAAGATTGGGAGGGGCTCTGGGACACCCGTGGACTGCAGGACCTACAGCTGACACAACACCAGGCGACAGATGACACACCACCTGCCCCCAGCCTCATGAGCAACTGCTCATGGGGTGGATTGTGGGGGAAAGGACAACGAAGCATGAGCAGCAGCAGCAATGAGCAGTGGAGGAGGGATGACGATGATGATGAGGAGTGGGGGGGAGAGTTACAACAATGAATGACAACACACCACACTGCCCCAGCCTCATGAGCAACTGCTCATGGGGTGGATCGCAGGTGGAACAACACCAACAATGCCTGATGGCAACAACAATGCCCAACCAGTGTTTAAAAGTCCAATCCGGTCTGGTTTTTTTGACCCCAGAGGGGGCAACCATAGACTGGACCGGTTGCTCATATTCAATATATCTATGCAACTGAGAACTGAACCAGCATAGACCGGTCCATCTTGGTTGCTTACTAGTTGCTGGACCAGTTGCAACTGAGTTGGTCCAGACTGATTTACAACCGGTTTAGACCATGTATATACATATATTCTAAGGTACGAAGGGTCCCTCGCAGGCAAGCACTCTGTGAGCGAGCACATAGATAATGAAATAAATAAATAAAACTTAAATAAACACCACACCCTCACACATTCTGTGAGGGAAAGGCTGACATTGCTTGTGTTTCATTGTCCATTGTTGTGGGCCTTGGGATTGGCATCGACATTGGCGTCATCATTAGCATTGGTGTTGTTGGCATTGGCATAGTTGTGGGTGTTGGTGTCATTGTTCCACCCCACAGGCAGCTGCTCATGGGGCTGGAGCCAGGAGGTGTGTTGTCCGTCATCATGGTTGGGCCTGATGCTGTTGTCATGTGCTATTGTTGAAGCAGAAAAGAAAAACCTACAAAATAGAAAAGATTGTCAGTAGCAAAGGAATGAAGCAGAAGAACAATGAAAGTACTCACCTGTAATGTTTCAAGAGTCCCCTGGCCCTAGGTAATGTGACTGACACTTCTCAATGCCCAAATTTGTGTGCTCCAGTCCATCGTTTGCCTGCCACAGCCTGTTGTCGTTATCGTTGGGTGCCATGTCACTGCAGCAGTTGTGCCTGCAGTGGTTGTCATTCTGGGTGTAGCTGCTGGTGGTGGTTGCATTGTTGTGGTGGTGGTTGCGTTGTTGTGGTGGTGGTTGCATTGTTGTGGTGGTGGTTGCATTGGCATTTGCAGCGGTGGTGATGTTGTCATTGTTGGCTCTGCTGTTGTTGAAGATAGCGCCAACGATCCACCCTGCGAGCAGTGGCTCGCAAGGCTGGGCATCAGTGCCAGGTTGTTGTCATCTCTATTCATCAGTCAGCCCTGTCATCTGTTGTTGAAGATCCACCCCACAAGCAGTGGCTCATGAGGCTGGGGTTGTGGGGTCATTGTATTCACAGAGTTAAGTTTAAACCTACAAAATAAGCAAACAACATTAGTAGCAAAGGGAAAAATGAAAAAAATGAAACAAAACATCATTACCTAGAATGAGAGCCTTCTCCAACACTGGCATGGGTTGTTGAACATGTAAAACACGTGTGACATGGCACATCTGCAGCCACACATGTTGCTGTTTGGTGTTGTTGAAGGGGCTTTGGGTGGTTGAGTTGGCCATTTACAGGTGATCAAGGTGGTCATTTATGGATAGAGGGATGTAGTGGTGGTGGTGAGGGATGGTGGTGGTGGTGGTGAGATGGTTTGTGGTCATCATTGATCAGTAATGATGGATCAATTGACAAAGCCTTAGCAACACATCAAAGACCGGCCGAGGTCAGTTGCGGTCAGTCTTTTAGCAGTCTATTAATAAATTTAATTGCAATAGACTGGCAACCAGGTAATAACCAACCTTGGGCAACTGCAACCGAAAGTCTGGTTGCCATCAGTCCAGTTTGGTTGGGTTCACAGTCTTTTTCAGTCCTATGCACCAGACTTTTAAACACTAGAGCAACCACTTGTAGGGTGGATTGTGGGTGCAGCTAGAATGCCAGGTGCACAGAGATGCCAGCACCCACCTCCCACCACTGCGAGCCCTTGCTCGCAGGGTGGATTGGGTGCTAACAGTCCTCCACAACAATGAGCATCCAGCACCCCCCACTGTCAATGCCAATGCCAACACAGGACAGGATGACAACAGGGACAACACCCATGGCACCAGACCCCTCCACTATGAGCAACTGCTCATAGGGAGGAAGGCTGGTGTGTATGGGTGATGACAGAGAGGGGGACCAACAACAAGGGTCAACAATGATGGCACCCCCCCACCACTGCTGCGAGCAACTGCTTTCAGGGTGAATATGGGCTGGCTACTGTGAACAACCCTATTGTATTCATAGGGAAATATTGGTAGAGAAAGGAAAATAAAGTTTTTTTGCAGCATTGCAAGGAATGGAAAGGGAATTGAACACCACACTATACCTCTGAAACCCATAAAATCCCCCCCAGATCCCTGTCCATTCCATCCTCCACAGAAAGGTATGGCCGCAAGGGTTCTGAAGGGCTTTTCAGGGATTTTCCAGGGATTAAAAACCCCTATTGTGACAAAATACCTCAACTACCCCTCCATATACCTGAGAATCCCTTGAGGGATTTCAGGTATTCTCCCTTATGGATGTTTCACTGGGGATCATGATGGGCCGGAAATGCTGGTTTCCTTAAAAGGCATGTGATGTTGAAATCTTGGGATGCAGGGCATAACAGAATTTCCCCAAAATTCTGAAAATATTTGGGGAAGTAGAGAATATGCGTCAATGTCATAGGGTCAAAACATATAGAATTGTGTTAGTAACTATTTTGTAAAACCCTTGGTGGCCCACTTCATGGTCATGTCCAAATTTGTGGTCCATGTGGCAAATCATCCACTTAACCCGATCAAGTTGCTTTTTGTCCATTTTTGCTGTCTACACAACATCTCAGGCCACTTGTCATCCATTGAAACACTCAAGCAAGCAGCAGGGTGTTGAAATCAGGCAAAAAAGTAATGCACACATGATTTTTGGCAAATCGATTGCTCCTCGCTCACCCAAGTTGAATTCCATCGCTTTCTCGATTGATGCAGAGCCACCATAGTGTAACTTTCCACATAAACCATGGATTGAATTTGTATTACTCTATTGTATTGTATAACCCCGAACTAACTTTGCTACACCTTGTATACATACCTAAGCAACAGACAATAAGGCTTGAGAATGCTCACATTTGCATGAGGGGGCAACACAAATATTCAAAATTTTTTTTTATATGTGACATCAAAAAAAGGACAACCCTGCTTGAGATGAGCGACGGAGGGATTTATTTATCTAATAATTGTATACAGTACTAAAAAGGGAAAACCCCACCCCCACACAAAACGCAGGGGAGGGGCTTGTGATGCTGGCATAGTCACCCCATCGCTTTCATGCTCGTTGAGTCCTCCCCATCCTCCCTGCTGTCCTGTATGCCCCACCCTCCTCACTGTCACATTGTTGCCATCGTTGTTCCCCTCCCCTTCCTACTGTTGTGGTGGGTGCCTTTCTGTCCTCATCCTCATGTCATCCTTGTCGCCGTCCTCATCCTTGTGCCTGTCATCTGGCCCTCCCCGTTCCTATGTCCCTGTCCCACCATCTTGGTGTGGTTGTCATCACAGTTCCATTCCCCATCATCATCCTCCCCTCGTCAGCCCATGGTGGTGGCAGCAGCTCCTTGTCACTGCTTCTGTTGCTGCTGCTCCCTGTCGCAGCTGGTGGTGGCCAGCTCATCCTCCCCATCCCCATCCCCATCCTCATCCCATCATTGCTCCCCATTTCCACCATGTGAGCAGTTGCTCATGGCAGTAGTTGGGGGTGCTGCTGTTGTGGGCATAACATGGGTGTATGGTCTTGCTACCACCTAACCACCCCATGAACAGAGGCTCATTGCAGTGGTGGTGGTGGGTCAGGGGGCACCAGTCGTCGATGTCTGTCAATAGTAAAATCATTACCTAAAAACATTGCGGTTAGAAACAAGGAAATGAAAAGTAAAAACTTATGTGTGGCCCAGGAGATGCCAACATCTCTGATGGGTCTTTTTTTTGTTTCGCCACTCGTTGTCCATTTCCACCCCATGAGCAGTTGCTCATGGCAGGGATTGGAGGTGTGGTGCTGGCTGTTGTTGTTGTTGTCATGGTAATTGAGTCATCATGAGTTAAAACCTGTACACAGTGAAAATAAAGTTAAATGAATAAAGGAAAATATGAACAAATAACAACTTACCTGGGGCCCAAAAGACGATAAAAGTCATTGGGGCCTGTTTTCATGCGCTTCATGTTGCTGGAGTAAGCTAAAAAAACTGTTAGTTGTGAAATAAGAAAGTAAGAATTCTTACAAGAAGTCTGGCATCTTCTGCAGCCAGTGACCTAAATACCCATGACACCACCAAAACAGGTACAGTATGTCACAGGTCCAGCATTTCAGCAGCTGTACCCAACCTGTGCACTGTTTACCATGGGTGTACCCATACCCATGCTGCACCCTATTGTACAGGTAATATTCCTCTCTTTGATCTATACATTGATGACATGTACATTGACTGATCATGTCCCACCACATAGTACATGCCATTTACCACATCAGATCAGTCATATAGTAAGGACAAAATAAACCACTATGTGTGCAGATTATGCAGGTCTTATTCCCCTTGAAGTGTTAGGGGTGCATGAACATCTTAATGTTTCTATAGACTGAATTTGGTCATCACAACCATACAATATACTTTTTTATCCATGTGGATATCATAAATACAGTTATTTGACCATTTGATGAAATCCATAGCAGATAAGAATAGGGTCATTCACAGTAGCCATTTGAAGGCTTATTTCAAGCTGATTTGAGATTTGATTTCAGTTTTGGCAGACATCAGCAGGTTTTGGGAGAGTCCAAAATTTAGTTGAAACTGTATCCTGAAACCACTGCCAAACAATACCAAGCAGAGCTTGAACCATCATATCTACTTATAGCACATACTGCACTGGTTGTAGCTAAGGAAAAGCTGTATAAATGACAATACAAGGGTACTGCACTGTTACCTCACCATGCCCATCCTCTCTGACAGACAGCTAGCTGCTGATGCCCTTCACCAGGCCTTCCTAGTGGATTTCCTTGCCAGAATTGAAGCTGAACAACTGGAGTTTCTTGACAACAAGCTTCATGACTCAGACATTTCCACTTCATCCAGTGATACAGAGTCCTCTAGTGGATGGAGCAGTTCATCTTCATCAAGTTCTAGTGACTCAGACTTGGAACCAACACCTGCTGAGCAATATGTTACACAGATGGCAGCCCTATTTGCAGACCAATATCTAGAACAACAGTCCCCAATACTCAAGACAGAGGAACTGATGCATCTCATCCTTCATGAATACAAACATAACCAACCTCATATTTTCCACTCTTATCTTCATATTGATCCTGGTTGCTTTGATGATCTTGTTACTGGAGGATGACGAAGTGTTCCACAACAATTCCAACAATCCTCAAATGCCAGTTGAGGAGCAGGCTGTTATTGCACTCTACCACCTTGGGCATTATGGAAATGCTGCTTCATCTCTCAAGGTAGCATTACAGTTTGGAGTGGGAATTGGAACAGTACACCTCATGATGACACATATCTTGAAGGCTACCTGCTCACAGTGTTTCCGATCAGCCTCAGTTCAATGGGCAAGTGCAGAGGCAAAGGCTGCTGCAAAGGAGTGGGTGGAATCAATGTCATGTCCTGCCTGGCAGAATGGTTGGCTCATGATAGATGGTACACTTGTACCACTTTTTCGGTGGCCATCTTGGTTTGGAAACATCTGGTTTGATCGTAAATCAAACTACTTACTCAATGTTCAGGTAAACTATTTTTCCAAGTGCTTATATTGCTGATATTTATATGTTTATCTTTAGCTTGTTTCAACACCTGATTGTCATATTATGGATTTTTGTATTGGCCTTCCAGGAAGTCAACATGATGCACCAGCCTGGCAAGAGACATTGACTGTTCAACAACATGATAGGCTATTGGAGGAAGATGAATGGGTCTGGGGAGATTCTGCTTATCCTCTACAGAAATGGTGTCAGGCCCCATACAAAAATTGAGTACTTGCATTCTACATACTATTCTCAGGTTGGGTCTAACTCAGATTTGTCACAGACCTGAAAAAGATACTCCTGAAAACACAACATACAACTATCATGTGTCAGCCATCCGTGTATGCTCAGAGCACTGTGTAGGATTTTTGAAAGGAAGATGGTCATCTTTGAAGGACCTATATCTCCCTATTGATGGGGAACAGGGCCTCAAGTATGCAACTTACTGGATTATGGCATGCATCAACCTTCATACATTTGCTATGAACCACAAGGATGGGCAAGATATGTCAAAAGATAAATTTTACCAAGATGGAATTAAGTATCAAAGAAAACACAAGGAGGAGCAAAAGTGGCAGAGAGAACAGCAGTGAAAGGCAGCTAGGGAAGAGGAAGAACGTCATAAGAATGATGACATTGATCTCTTAGATGGGCAGATAAAATGAGAAGAGTTAAAGGAGGAATTATTCAAGTATATGAATGACAACAGTATGGATGTAGATGATTAGAAAACAGCATAAAATGATTAACATAAGAATAAGAGGATCATAAAGAGTAAGAAGAATACTAGTTCTAGTTAAAAACTGAGTCTATACCAAACATTGGGCCAGAAGGTGAAGGGTTAAAGTTAAACATACTACCAGAGGAAGGACCAGGAGCAGGGGCAGGAACCACATGGCTAGAATGAGCGTGTCCAAGTCCATGTCCAAGTCCATGTCCATGCCCCTGAAACCTGAGATGTTCAAGTTCAACCTGCTTCTCAAGTATCTGAAGTTGGTGTTGACATGCAGATTCAGCCTCACAATGCTGAAACTCCATATGTGCCATCTCAAGAGCATGCTTTGACTGGTATTTGGCTTGAGATCAGCTTGTCTTCTCTTGCTCCTTGATCTTGGCAATCTTCATGCACTGAGAATGATCCATGTCAGCTATTTCCTGGACCTTATCGGCAATAGCTTTGCACTTGTTGGTACATGGGATTGAAGTGGGCTGTTCAATCTTTGCTTTTGGAGTAGGAGTAGCAAGAGGTTGAGGTGGGGAGGAAGAGAGGGAGGGGGATGATCGAGCAGTGGAATCTTCATCATTGTCATTATCATCTTCATTGTCACTCTTGTCACCTCTATCACTCGGGGATGGGGATGGTGGCCAATCAATTTGGAGGGAGTCATCATCACCTGGACTTTGGGCAGAAGACTGACTGAGACATCCAGGGTACTAAGATCAACCAGTGTTTGACTGTGTGCAATTGCAGCTCAGTCAATCAATGACTGGACTGGTCCCCATCAGCTGGTGCATGCACAGATACCATGGAAACTTTGTCTCAATGAGTTCTGCCCAGTAGAGTCAGGACACCAGGATGAGATAACAGCAGGATCGCAACCATGACTTTTGTGTTGTAATGAAACTGATCCTCTACAAGACCCTGTCCTGTTGCACCAAGCTCTTCACTATGTTCATGGTACACTTTCTTCAACCTGTCATACAATTGTGGCATTAGCTAAACTTGAATCTGATACAATATCACAGGATGACTCATGCAGCAATACGGTTGCTGACAGCTTTCTGAAGGGTTGGCAAATCACTAGAAGGGTACTGGGAGCCCTCCGGTGTGACAAACATTGCCTCCACAATCTCCTTGTACAGCTCAGCAGTTTTCTTCCCACCGCTTGACACATTGCCAGTGATACTGTATCTTTAGAAAACCCAAAGGCTTGGCAGTAACACAGCTTAGCTTCAATCAGAGTCAGTAACTGGTCAGTGAGAGGGTAATACTTCTTCTTTGACCACCTTCAGGACAAACTAGTCAGTAGACATCCAAGATTCATGAGAAAAACTTACTGCACAGCAATGGTGCACTTCTTCCGTGATGTGCCTGGAGTGTGGTTTTCCTTGTCGGCTTTCCGAGGTTTTTTGGATTTTTTCTTGCCAGCCTTCTCATCCTGATCAGCAAGCAAAAGAATGCGGTGCGCTTCGAGAATCTCCTTCTTGGTAGGAGGCGGCATTTATGATGAACACTCAAGAGAATGCTTGACACTAACTTGACGTGTCCTTGCAGGTGAATTCAAACTCTGAGCTTGATGCCCTACTGCCGATCTCACTCATTCAGTTCAAACCAATTCTCAAATCACACTTCCAGCTGATCAAGAAATCATAGATGTTTTTGAAAAAAATTGCAACATACCACACGTGCCAGGATGATGGTACCTTACCCAATTTGGGTAAAGTATGGGCGGGACCTAATTTGTCCAACACACCCACCATTGACAACGTCAATGATGGCATGGTGTGCAGTACATGCTATGCTAATACTAGTGAGGGCTGTTCCCCATGATCCTGCTGAGGAAAGCATATAAAAGGGGACTACTTTCTTGTAGCATAGACCAGAAAATCTTACTTCATTTCCGAGTCCTAAGTTCTTGTTGTACATTCTATGGCAGACATCCCAAATCCTGCATGAGCTGGACTTGCAAGATACCTCATTGGGCTTGGTCCAATGCCTCCACTCAACCCCCAAGACTTGTCGGGTTGGGCCATGGCTACGCCTGGCATGAACGAGTCCTCACTTCAGGAAATTTATTCTTTAGTCTGCATTTATTTTCTTTTGATGCAAGGCCATATGGCAGATAATATGTGACAATTGTGGTATAAAATCTACTAACTGGCTTCAAATAATGTACTTGAAAATCACACAACATAATAGGTACAGGTAAGTATCAATATAGTGTAAAGTGAATCAAAGTAGCACAGAATAAAATAAAGAAGGTGATGCATGGATTAGGATATGAAGCCAGTAACAAGATTGTGTAACAAAACAATTTTGAAAACTTATACTGTATAACACTAGGCATAAATTGCAATGTTTGCCTGTTTTCCTCTGCAATGTTGAAGATCTGTAGTGGGTAGTAATTGTCCATCATATAACATGTTGGCACCAGTAGAAATGCCATCATGAAACCATATCTGTTCATTAATTATAACGCGTGAAGTGTAATGCGATTCTCCATAATATATAACACCCTGTAGTTTCATAGTGTGAGATTGATTATCTCTACAGGTAATTGTTACCTCTGGATCTATACATATATCCCTACCTTCAAACTCAAATACAA
>QLOK01002006.1:0-24910 GCA_003313805.1 Tricholoma flavovirens
TGGGAACCCGAGGATAATTGTAGAAATGCACGAGAGGCTATACGTGATTTTTACAATAAATATCCCAATGCACTGCGAAGAATAGCACGAGTGGAGTACGAAAATTTGAAATTCCGACCATATCACAATTTCACAACACCCGATTATCACATGATCTCTCGCCTGGAAGTCGAAGAATAAAAAGGGGGTAATGTTAGGAAACATGTACAGTTACCTATCATAATTTTCCGCAATAGTATTACACCAAAAAACATTAAAATTATCAATGAACGCGACCGTGAGACGGATAATTCTCACGTGTCCTATATTTAGAATATGTACGCAACTGTACGCTCGCGTCATAAAAACAGTATTCAAATATTGTACAACAGTTGTAACTTAGTATATAAACCAATAAATACTAAGAGACACATCAGTTGTGTTCTCTTAGGATTCCCACCATCACCTTGTGTGCGGAAACGCCTTCGTCAACCAATCATTCTATAAATACCGCATCACATCAAATTTTGATCCCTCATTCTATACTCGTTGCTTCTTCTTGTAGAGCCTGTATGAAGATCCCAGTGTGGATTTGGTGTTGCCCTGACACATGGAGATTGCCCTCATTGCCATCTCAGATACCTTAGTTTTAGGTGTTTTGTTTGGGTTATCCTACTTAGCACTATCAACGATTAGTAATTACGATGGCATTATTAACAAAGGTTTGGATATGGAGTGGGCTGTTTGAGATGATGCCACTCAAGCTACTGTGATGGAAGCATGGCAACAATGGAATGAAGTAATACCAATTATTTTAACTGTGTATATACTGTTTAGGTTACTGTCTATGTATACTTGACCTTTGACAAGTGAACATAAACTAAATGGTTGGAGCCTTAAAGAAGACACATATACAGAAAGCTATATCCAGCAGCAGATTGACCAGTGGCAATGCTTCATTGAGCTATGGTGCTGGTCATGTGGCATGTTGGCACTCTCAGCATGAATACTAAACTTGCCCAATATGGGAAAACCTCCCTCTGAATTTGTTGATTGCATTGAGAAAGTTGCAGCAGTTATAGCTCTGCTCAATCTGTTAGTAATTCCCTTCATTTTGCATGTCTCATTTCCTGCAAAAGTGATAAGATGAACTACCTAGGCCATGCTGAATTTCTTCCTAAATACTGTAATACAGATGGCCTACATGCCACATTTGAAGACCTACAATAATCTAAAATTCACTTGTATTCCATCACAAACCCTTAGGTGGTCCAGCACCTGACCTTTGATAGTACATGTATAAAATTTCACCCTTAACAAGATGGAAGTCAACCCTAGGGGATGATATCAGGGGTATGAGATGGGACAAATTTTGTGTGAAATTCATCCCATTTATTCATCCCTTACAAGTTGGGAAAGCCTCAACCTTAAGAGTGATCATTTCTTCTAAATAATGTATGAAATTTATTCCACTGTGGTAGTCATAAGAGTGTGAAAATTCTACCCTAAGGAGGGTTTCCCCCCCCCCCCTCCCCAATTTCCCTTACTTAAGTGGCTGAAAGAATGGTGGGTTTCATTACTGTGAGGGTTTCACAGCAAAACAAAGCCAACATGCAGATTTTTAGAAAACATGACTCCATATTGATGTTAGAAGTCCTGTAAATCTCAACAGAATTTGGTGTAGTATGGATTGGAACAAAATTTGATGGCAGAAGGGTGCATGTCAAGCTGTTTCTCAAAGTCATTGCCTTCCTCATGTTTGAAGACAATTCTGACCTTGGACTGGATCCAAATGTGAAGATCAACTCTACTACTGGGAGAGTGAAACAGATCACATTGGCTAACAAGACATTCTCAGTTGTGAAGTTGATCTACAATTTGGATTCCCTCATTGGTTGTGCAACTAAAGTTTGGGTCATGAAAGAGAGTAATGAATCCTATGTACTGAAGGATTCCTAGATCCAACTCCATCATGCGCAGTCTGAAGCCAGCATCCTGGCACTGATGCACAGTCATGACACCATCAAAGGATGTGTACCATTGTTGTACTGTAGCAAGGATGTGCAGATTAATGGTCGAAGGGACTGCACAGAGAACTACAGAAAAGATTTAAATGTATGGCCATTTTTGCAACATGTTCATCGTTGTTATGCAACCTCACCTATTGGCAAACCGCTGACATCTTTCAAATCCAAGAAAGAATTTATCACTGTGATGATATCCCTTATTCAAAGTAAGTTGTATAGTTTGTGCTGTGCAAGTAATGAAGCTTACAGTAACTCTATAGCTCATCAATACCTTGTTGAAAAACTTGGAATACTGCATTGTGATATAAACATCAACAACCTTTTGATCAATCATACTGATGCTATTATATGTGGGCTTCTGATTGATTTTGACTTTGCAATACTCTTGTCAGTTGCCAATGCACCAGCGGTTCAAACTTCCACTAGTACTTCAGGTGATATTGCTGCAGACACAATGCATGAGGCTACTGGGACTAACAGCAATGTTGGTGATGTTTTGTTGACATGTCCAATGATGAAGATGACCAAGGGTTCAAGACATTCAACCCTAAGGTCAAGAACATTTGCACTGTAAGTTCCTTCATTTCAAAGTCTATGAACCAGAGAGTTAATTATAAATCAGGGCACACCACCATTCATGGCAGTCGAACTCCTTGTTAGCAAAGATACACAATTCACACATCAGCCTTGTCATGATCTCGAGTCATTCATTTATGTCATATTCTACATTTGCACTTTCACTTGTGGACCTGGAATCTGTCGATCAAAATCCAAAATTCCTGCAGAGGACTCCATGCATGCCTGGTTCAATAATAACAGTAAACTCAGTGCTATTGGATGGACTAAAGCTGGACATATGTGTGGCCCATATATCACAATTGTGCCCTACTTTTCAGAATATTGGCAGGATTTTGGGCCCTTTGCCCTAAAGTTGTCCCAAGCTTGTTTTCCTGCCAATGCAACTTCACACACTGTCAGGCCTAATGGACTCACAGGCATTGAAGAAGGTTACAGAGCCTATTACAATGCCCAAATTACCCATCAAGCGGCATGCTCCCAACACTGGTGATCATATGCACTTGAGGGGGGCAAAGCAAACAAAGTGGGAGGGCTAGGTAAATTCAATCTTTCAAGGACACCTACATTACTGTTACCATCCTCGTTATGTGTTTATGCATTTATGATGTATGTATATTGCTCTCATGGTGTAAAACATTGTGTTATCTTTTTGCACTGTCTATTTTTGGGATATAAATAAATAATATCACACCTGCTGACAAAAACTGCTAGCCTCCGACTCGTCCGAGTCTTCTGCTTAGCTCCACCATGTTTCTTATGCCAGGTGCAGATTCAAGAAGATCTCTTTGCAGTATCAGCCCAATATCTCATACATCTCATTCAACACTTGTTTCATCTACCAATATTGGTTCCATTCGGAATTATGATGCATATGATGATTTGCGCTCAAATTCCTTTGAAGGTGTAAGTACCAGATTCTTTGGTTCTCTAATAAAAGTCCTACTGAAGTTTCCATATTTTCAGAACAATTACAAAAACCCAATCACTTCACAAGCTGTCCAGCTACATCGTCAATCATCCTTGTACGTTTCCTCTCATGAGCAAATCAAAACCCTAGAAGAGGAGGTAAACAAGCTACAAAATTGCATGTCCAATCTAGAGAAGCAAAACTTGGTGGTTGAGACATGGTATAACACACTCTGTTCAGGTTTTTCAATTGTTAACAAATGTGCTATCATCTGACAAACTCCAAGCAAAATTTATAGTACACTTCTTGCAGTTATCCCAAAATGAGGTGGTACCATCCAGAACTTTCAAGGAGACACCAGAATGTTGTCACCTTAATTGCAGAAAGATTATCCTGATGTCAAGTTTTGGACAAAATGACAGTGGACTGAGTCTTTGTCTGATATTGACATAACCAGCAATCCTAGTTTAGGTCCTCAGGTTTGTGGGAGGAGCCTTGCAGCACAAGGAATCAATGTCACTATGCAATTCATTGAAAAAGAAGATGGTACTGTAATTGATGGTGACAGGGCTGCCAAAGTTTGCAAATTTGCTCAAGCTATTTGGGTTTTGATTGCTAACAGAGGACTAGCTCCATTGAAATGGGGCCAAGCTGATGCTGAAGCCAGGAGACAGTACTGCGATGGGATGGCGTCCCATTTTCCAGAGTTACGTCTCTGTGAGCATGACTGGAAAGCAGAGCAAACTGCAAGAGACAACTATCCATCTTGGTATGTTAATCGGCAGGCCTTTGTGAAACAGATGAAGCAGGAAGTTGAAGAGCTGCCATCTCTGGAGACTGGTGCAAAACATGCTTGTAAAGCATTGACAAAGTTAGTGTTGAAGAAGACAAAGTTAGCATTGAAGAAGACAAAGTTAGCGTCAAAGAAGACAATGTTAGCATTGAAGACAAAGATCGAGGTGGTGATTGATGATATGGAAACAAGTAATGCAGTGGTGAGTTATCTGCTTGTCTGACCATCATGTCAACATTTCAACATTTTCAACACATGTACTGACCATAATTACTATGATAGACAGGTTCTGGTATGTATGTTTGCTTGCATGACTGAAGACTCTGTAGCAGTCAAAATTCAACAGGTAATGCCACTGATACTAATATGCTAGATTTTACTATGGATCTAAATGTTGGCATCGATGTTCCTCAAGCTCAAGCTTTATCTTTTACTGTGGATTTAAACACCAGCATTGATGTTCCTCAAGCTTTATCTTTTACTGCAGATTCAAACATTGGGATTGATGTTCCTCAAGCTTCATCTTCTCAGAATATGCTATTGGGTGTCCAAGCAGTCACCATTCCCCCTGTCCTGACAGGTAATTCGGTCAACACTTCAATTGTGGGCAATAAGACTAGTCCTGCCATCGCTACACCCAATACTAACTTTGAAGTCAGTTTCAATGTGATGCAGAGAATGGTGGGATGCAACTGACATTGTCATAGGTGCAGAATGCCATGACTCTACCAGCCAGTTTCTATGATTCTATGAATGCACTCATTTCAGTTGGATCTCCAGCCCCCCAGCCCATCTTGGGTGATCCTTGCCTTCCATCTGAATTGACGGCCATGCTTCCATCTTCTGATGTCCATGCTGATCCTGCACCATTGTCTGTATCAATGGACTCACCAGTATCTCCAGCTGTCATCACGACTGATATTGCTCCAGCCACTTTCTTGAGTGATCTTGACATTAGGGCTGCGCACCCTGACCATGTCCATGGGATGTATGGATCCGTACTACGGTTACCGTGCCCGTGCTGTTCCAGCTGAACTCAACCATCGAGACGGACGGCAGACGGGATGGAAAACACCCGTCTAATCCCGTCACATGATGGCCGTCAATGGCATGAGACGGCATTGAACGGATATCCGAACGAACTTTATCTCATCACCAAGCCAACGAAACTCTATCCCAGGGCCACCACCAAGACCGTTGAATCGTTCACGATGGCCGTACCGTCATGTGTATCAAAATATATCTGTTCTTTCACATTCCCTCTTTGGTCTTGGCCAGGTGAATTTCAATCCCAGTCCTCGACAATCAGGAACTGGGTCTGTTTGTTTTTGAGTCATTGACTGAAGGGAACGTACGGAGCAGGTCTGCTTCCATTTTTGACAGAGTATCCAAGGTAATCCAGTTATGATTAAATTTACAGAACAAGGATGATGCTCAATGGGCTGCTCACCGCTGGGAAATGGGGACAGGATCGATGTTCGATTTTCAAGGTGACATTATAAATAAGTCCTCCTTCCGTGCGATGGAGCCTTACAGCTTTGCCCTACCATGACAGATCAGCCTGCCTGAGGACCAGATGGTCGACTCCTTGACACATCCAAAATCATTTGGTTCAACAATCCAGACGATCCCCGGCCTATTCGACCAAGTTCGAATATGCAAGGTAATAGTTCGTTCCAGTGTCATTCGAGTGAATGTGTTTATTCACCTTTCCAGGCCAACGTTCTCGTCCTGTCCGAGCCTCTGCAGGTACATGATTAGCCGCAGCTATTGCTGTGGAGAAACTTGATGAATTTGAGAATCCCGTTCAATCATCCCACTGACGCCTCACACAGCTGCTGAAACACAAGACCCCTGCAAAGCGCAAGCAAGCTGTCGTGAGCGATGCTGATACTGATGTGGATGATGGTGATTTCAGCACTGATTCTGGTGAGGATGGATCAGATGGTACTAGCGATGCCACGGAAATAAGTAATAAAGAGGTACGAAATGTTTAACCTGATTCTGTCATTGGGTGAATTAACACTTTGCAGTTAGCTGATATGTTACCCTCAAAAACCATACCGGAGGTCAGCAACAAAAAGGGCCACATGCGCATTCTGAAACCAAAGATCAAGACGAAACCAACATTGGCACCCCCAAGGAAGAAAGCGAGGACTTGTTCCGTCGAGATCGAGGAGGTCGAAGACGAAGATAGCCCCAGCCAGACTGCAGACAGGAATGCCAGCATCTCGCCAACAAGCTCATTTGAAATCCATAAACCCAAAAAGGTAGGTTCTGCATTGTGTCACTCGCAACCTCATCTCGTTGATGGTTTTTATAGAGGACTGGAAACATAAAAAGGAATCCAATTTATTTATTCTATGAAATCATCACCAGTGGGTCACAAGGTACCCTGGGAGAAGACGGCAATGTACACTATCATTGCCTTCACAGCACTCACAAAATTTGTACCATCAAGAAGACAATGAGAAGTAATCTAAGTTGTGCGTTTCCCATCGCTTTTTTTTTTGTTCATGATGGATGTTTGAAAACCCCAGCGCTCATAAACAACCTGCAGGTCCATGTTAAGCTGATGCACCAACTCTATTGCACCCTGAAGGATCGCGATGAACCCCCAATGCCCGACGAAATCACTATCGCATCTGGGAAACAGTGGTTAGATGGACGTGCGGAAGCCGAATACTTGAGGAAGCTTGAAAAATTGTCCGAAAACATCAGGAAAGCGTTTGAAGACCAGAAAGCCCGTGCTGCTGTAAGCGCAATGTTACCTTCTCAATTTTTTGGTGATGAAGTCATGTTAGGGTCCGTGGGATCAAGAAAAATTTGAACAGCTCCTCACTGAGTGGATTGTTGCCTGCGACCAGCCATTCGATGAGGTCGAGAAACCCGAATTTGTTAATATGATGAACTTTACGCATCATAGCGGCAGCCCGTTGAATATTCCGAAATGCGACGGGATTAAGCGGTGTGTTGTGAAGATGGGCGAGGAAACAGTTGAAGGCCTTCGGGTGATGTTCTCGGTAAGTCTTATCGTTTTCTTCATATAACATACTTATTCTACAGCAGAAACTCAAGGGTAAGGTCTGCTTGTCACTCGATGCATGGACATCAAGCAATCAGTACGCGTTTTTGGCCATTGTTGCACACTATGTGACCAATGATGGGAAACTAGGTTCGTGCTATAATCCATTCAGCTGGCATAGTCATATTTATAGATATTGTTCCTTGCAGAGGAGTTGCTGATTGACTTTCGGGAACTTGCTGGAGAGCATTCAGGAGAGAATATGGCAGAGGCAGTTTGGGCAACAATGGAGCTATATGGTCTTCTTGGAAAGGTGAGTTTCTCATCCTCAGACAAGCAATGTGTTTTTAACTCATTTTGCAGATTATTGCGCTCGTAATGGATAATGCCAGCAACAACAACACCCTGATGACATCACATGAGTTGCGATGCCGACAACAGGGCATACCATTCTTGGCACGAGATGCGCGCATGCATTGCATGCCTCATACGATTCACTTGGCCGCTATCAAGGTATTACACCAAAATCTAAATTTTCGTAATGTCACATCTGACTGTCAAATGCAAGCTTCTCGAAGGGATTGGGGCGATCTCAAAGGTTGAAGGCAAAAAGGCTGCCATGGATGTATTGATTTGCCAATTGTACGACCGTCAACCGTACAATGGCTGTACCTGTACCCGTACCGTATCCGTCCTAGATCCAGTGAGCAGATATGACGGATGGGCACGGGTCAACCGTACCCATCACCTGACCGTCATATGTACGGCCGTTACCCGTCAGACGGACGGTGCGCAGCCCTACTTGACATTCCACCTGCTGTCTTAGGGAATCTCGATGCTTCAGCACCAGCTGCCATATTAACTCCAGCTGCCATATTGACTGCAGCTGTTTCACCAATGCTGAAGAATCTCATTCCAGCCACTATCCTGAGCAATCTCAGTCTTCCTGCCAGCAAGATGGCTTCGTCTCCTGACTGCATAGTGCAGCCAGCTGTTGCTGTCATTCCTTCTCCACCTATCACAGCAATCTTGGAAAACCTCAGTGGAAGCCACAGTGACAGTCTTGCTGCAGAGATATTGAAGACTAGTACACCTGGTCCAACAGCCTCCAAGAAGCCTTCGAAGATGTGGCCTGGAACAACAACTACTGCATGGCGCAATCATCTTTTTGTAAGGACTGTTCTATCAGAACTGATGAATTATCCAGGAGTCTCTGTTCCCAAGATTGGTGCCAGCAACACCCATGAGGAACCACAGCAGAGTTCGAAGCATACTTTGACAACTTGTCACCAGAAGACCTGAAGGTGAGTGATATCATAAATTTAAGTATATTGCAGGGATCTGATATCTTGTTTCTTAGCAATATGAAGAATGGTCTTAAGGCTTGCAGCAGAGAAGAAAAAGGTCATTGCAGTATGATTTCTGTCGATATTTCAATGTGGCTGGCTTGAGTAACCTGCACTAACAGAAGTCAGGTGTGGCTACTACTGGAGGTGATTCCGAATCTCAGTGAGAGCCACATGGAGGCGATAATTGATGCATAGAATCTCGAGGATATCTGTTTTTGTGCCAGCATTATATGCAGAATATATCATTTGTTGACATTCGATATTTATCGATCATTATCGATAGGTCCCCAAATATCTTCCTTAGTCATTATCAATGGGTCCTGAAATTACTAGATATATGTGAATTTCATGAACACCGTTCAATCGAGGAGGATCGAGAAATCATGTATAGACAAAAATATCATTTTGTATGTAGATGTATCTCGACTGATGAAAATAAGAAATCGAGGTAGTGCATCAATTTTAGAATTACATCGATCCTGTTTGATAAAAGTGTATGTAATCGCTACTTCTCGATTTCCCTCGCTCAGCTCCGACCTGATTTTGACTGGGACCGTTGAGGTGCGGTAATAGTGTGTTGAAGTTGCGGTCTTTAAACATGTGGGAAAAAACTTTTACTGCACCTCCCGAATGGTTTGGAGTCTGAGGTTGACGCACAGTTTGAGATAATGATGTTGGCGAGGGCAAAGTGACTGGGTTTAATGTGACAGGTTTGTGACAGGTAGCACTGTGGATGACTCGGAGAAGGGAACAGCAGTAGGGAGTGTGAGACTTGGTGATGGAAGGACTGGTGATGAGGCAGGGGACAGTGTTGGTGTTGACTTCGGGGACAGCCAGCGATAGTACTTGCATTGAGAGCCATCGGGTTAGGTGTTTTCGCAGCTAATGAAGGATCGCCCAGCATTTCCGTTTATGTTCGACCTACTAGTCTGAGCAGGGACCTTTCGGCGACAGGTAGTACAAGTCAAACTAGCTTGTGACATGATAACAGTGTCAGCAGGTGCACAGAGGACATCGATAGAGGCAACGACGATCATTCAATGTTTACACTTAATTACGCTTACTACTAACTAAGGCGGACAGACGGACTCGGACGAACATCCAGATTCTCCAATCCCGAAATGTCCTTCGAGTGATCAGGCTTACGTGCGTAAATCCGAAATTTGATCTGAAACACACGAACCTGAGATATCCCTGCCACTAAGCGTCTTCTGACATTTGCTTCCTCGTCCCATAAAATTTCGAGCTGCTTCAATTGTTGCTTAATATTAATACTCCTGATGCCCCGCAGTCGCACCAGCCCAAATCTCTATCGTGGCCGTCGCATATTCACTGATTCTTCACCTGTGAATCAGTCTGATCAACAACTAGGACAAAGATTTACCAAATTGAAGGAGTCACGACAGTCCAAAAGACTGATACCCACCCATTGTACGCCTTCCTACCTTCCCTAACCTTTCGGATTCCGGCGTCTAAGGTCGTTTGATTTGCACAGTTCTTGCTATCCCCCTTGTGCGTGTGTCAACTCCGATGACAAGGTTGACCTGATTCCATTTGTGATAGAATACCAACTCCGCCATCCTCTCTCAGTTCTCTGCATTCCAACATGCACTTCTCGGAACTAATACGCGAGAGCAAAGCACTGGCAAGGATAACAATATCGGCAAAGTACGAGGTCTCGATTCTTCCATCATCATCGATCCACAGAGGTTCCATCTCACGTTGGGTGTCATGACGCTTGAAGAAGAATCTACAGCGGAGGACAGGGCAGAGGGTGGTATGAAGGGGAGTGGCAATGAAAAGGACGCGGAGGACACGGAATTAGTAGGTACTAGTACCCATCCGTGGTGCTCCACAATACATGAAGAAGCTACTGCCAAATCAACTTCTGCGCTGAATGCCACCGACATCTCATCAACACACAAGAAGATATCGATCTCCTCTGTCTCTAATTGGACCCCATCTACTTTCACTTCTTTCACCACTACCCAAACCTATAACGTCCCTGACTACTCCCCATCAACCTTCGCCAAATCCAAAACAGTCAAAAGCGCCCTCGATCTCTTACGTTCGCTGAAACCCCAACTCGATGTCATCTTGGGTGTACCCGTGCTGGCAGAATCGGGACCGAGGTCGTCTGCTGATGACCCTGTTAGGGCAATACGCAAAAATCCTCATGCCAATGTTGAGTCACATTGTATCCTCCCTGGGCGCAACCAAGATGCCTCAGCAATCAATACCGAACCAGCTATCGCGGAGCAGAAACAGAGCCAGAATTCGGTGTTGAATGTCATGCTTGATAAGATCGCTATCATGCAGCAAGTTACCCCCCCCAAACCGAATGGAAAAGGCAAGGGCAAACAGGGGCAGATTGTCAATGGACCCAGGGATTCGGCTTCTTCGTTCACGACCCTCGATTCAGAGGCTGTCAGACCCCTTATTATTTCAGAGGTGAATCCAGTCATTGGTAGGATATGACATGCGCCAGTCAGTTGACTTTGTTTAAGCAGAATAACGTTAGTAGATTAGCGACCTCAGTTTCAACTACGGCCGGTGGTTTTGCACAAGCCAATGGTTCTGTGCCCAGTCTCACAACATCGAGTACAGACGTGCGATTCAAACTGCCGATGCCAACAGACGAGACCAAGGACGTTTGGGCCAATATCCTGTACCACGCGCCGAGAGAGGAGGGCGAGGAGGGCCAAAAGCTGCGCCGGGTCTGCGGTATGTCGCTTTCTATATGCTATTTCCACAGGAAATGGCTCCCCTTCCCAATCCTCCTGATCCATAGCATTGTCCATCCTGTCCACCTGCATCCGCTAACAATTGTTCGGCCGTAGATCTCATTCACATGACCTTCAAACGCGCAGGCTATATCACCGAAACTCGACCTCTTAAGGTACTAGAGCTTTCCCTGTCCTCATTTTGGAAATCATATTACTAATCTGGGCATTTCAATTTCAAACCCCTCCCCCAGCTACACTGCACCATCCTGAATACCTCGAAACGAAAACCTGCCAAGCAGCGCAGGTCGCCGTTCTGTTATTCAGATGTGTTGTCATCGAACTTGTTTGGATCGCTTATGGGCAACTCAAAGAGGGCACCTGGAGATGGTACGTTAGTTGAAGAGAACGAGCAAGACAATCCCGTGATGCTGCCGACCATGGATATGAAGCATGGCAATGTTTCGTATCCTGATTGTCCAGCTGCAGTTAGGGAAAAATCTGATGCTGTGCATGTCGATCTCGGCCCAGATGCCATGATAGATGTTCAGGAGATCGGGCTGTGGATCATGGGGAGCCATGGACCGAATAACAAGTATATTAGTTGCGGTGGTGTGAGTCTCGGGTGATGTCTCGTGACTTTTCCTTTTTCATTTTGGTTCTCGGAGCCATCATTGTTGTTGTCAGTCGACTATTACAATAAAAAGCTGGTAATGTGGCAGACTCCAAACCAGTCGTGGGGCGCGGTAAAAGAAGAAATCTATTTCCACAATACTTTTTCCAAGATTCAACCGAAACTTCAACACACTATTACTGTGCCCCAGCGACTGGCACAACTTGTAATTATGAGTTGCCCCAGCCCTCCCCCACACTGACATTTCCAAAAAAGAAATTATGTCATAAATATTATGAAATCCTAATCATGTGTACATGGCCAACTTTCATTGTATGTAATGCCAACACATAACCTATTCCAGACACTGCAATGGACAACAGCACTCTTCCTGGAATGAAAAAATGTTCCAAGGCTTGGTGTAAGCAGCTCCTGCCTCTGGAATCCAAACACAAGACTTGCGACCACTGTCAAGAGTAGGATCAGCAAACTAAGAAGGCCCAGAGGGTACATGAAGCCCAGAAGAAGGAGGATGAGGCATGCACAGTAGGCAAGAAAGACAAGCAGCCCCAAGGGGATACATCTGGGGATGAATGAACATCCACCCACCAATGCACAGAGACTGTTTATCTGCTCGAGAGTGAGGATGAAGATGAGTCTAAAGACTGTGGAGGTTGGTCACTGACTATCAACAAGTATAGCATACTGACAAACCATGACATTAATATTCATAGATTTTTGACTCAGGCACAGAACTATACAATTCCCTTTGAACTGACTTTAGGGCACATAGTGACATAGAGTTCAGAGGGGCATATGCTGTTCCAAATGACCCTCTGGTGTCTAATAGAGAATGTGTCAACATGGTTGCACAAGAGATCTAGAAGGTGACAGGGTACAGGTTTACATGAGTATAATCTCTTGTGATTTTGGCCACATGCTTACCTCTGCAGGGTAAAAGACCATAAGGAAGAGAGCCAGGGACATCAGACCTGCTTTTGGTGCAGCCAGGACGAGGCCAGAAGAAAGAAGTCAAAACATGTAGAAGCATCAAATATACAAAATCGTGGTACTGTTGGAATGAAATGATGCCCATGCCACAGTCGACTAAATATATCCTGCTGAGCTAGTGGGGTTCGTGGCAAGAAGATGGTTACCATCATCATGCAGAGCATGTGCACTGCATTGGTGTTGCCATTCCAGCTGGTGCTGTGGAAATTAGGCAAGAGAACATCAAGTGGTTGACACCAGTTGCAATGGTGGCAAAAGTACAGGCAGATGAGTCAGCTGTTTTGGCATTGCAATGATCTACAGTTGCCATCAGCACAAAAACTTCTCATCAAGTTTGGAGAGGAGGTTGACATTTTCTCACTGAAGGGTGTTCCTGAAGGGGTGAATATTCTGTGTTGGGGAATGAAGAAGATTGAGAAGCCCTTACATGGCAAGATTATTGAAGTGGGGCTTGATGCAACATGTAAGCCCTGCTCAACCCTCAATAGACATCAACCTTACAGACATAACAGATAATACAAATTCAAAACACCTTGAGCTGTACAGCATTATGGCTGAGCATGATAATGCTGGTTTCCCTATATCATACTGCCTGCTATCAACAGCTACTTCAATGGAACAAGGAAAGTGGAAAAAAGTGCTCACCACATGGGCTACATGCATTACACAGGTGTATGGTATAAACCCAGTCTTCACACATGCTGACAAGGATATGGCAGAAATCAGTATGGTGAGGGAGGTCTGGAAGACAAAGATCAGCTTTTGTTGGTGGCACCTTCAGTGTGCTGTATGAACCCACCTCAGTCAGGGAAAACTGTCAACGACACCATACAATGCCCCCTGTGCCCACGCCAAGTTCCCTTTCATTGACATGGCCCATGTCCCTCCTGGGCATGCTGATATCAAAGAATACAAGGGAGGCCTGCCAGATGATGTACCAAGCATATCACCTGTGGAAAGCTGCACGAGTGCACTGAATGCAGTAATGAAGGGAACAAATACCTTATCCATTACAATTCCCACACAACCATCAACAGCCTTATCCACACCTCTCACTGAGTCACAAGCTGATAAAGAAAATCACCTGATGCAAGAAAATCTATACAGCAATAACATCAGTAAATGAATCAGCATCAAGGTACCCCTGCTACATGCCATGCAAGCATCAAAAAATGATCCAGTTGTTACAAACAAGGCAAATGAGAGTGACAAAGAGAGTGTTGATGAGGGTGAAGAGGGAGAAATGAAAAAAAAATTGATGTACCTTCTGCCCAGCCATATACCACCAGCCAATCATTACAATGTTGGAAAAACATTACTGCGCTCATCCACTAATTCCAGGCTACAGCCACCTGAGCCCTGTGGGAATCAAGAAGTGGGCAGTTCATCAGATGTATGACTTCTGTGTCAAGTACGACTTGTGGGAGGCATGGGCATACCTATGGGAAAATTGGTATAGGAAAGGCTGCTGGGAGTTGTGGGCAAGATCTGCACATGCTGAGATACCCATCTTGAAAATGATGATGATTCTAGAAAGCCAGTGAGTGCCCATCAAATTCTGAATAAATTCATCGCTTACCTCTGATCCAGTTGGCAACAAATAAAGCATGATTTCCTCCACCATTTCCACATGCTGTGATGTGACCTTCTGGTCTGGATTCCTGTTGTTGAGCTTGCGCTATTGTATTATAGGAAATTAGAACAAGTCCTTACTGACACAGGCCAGTGTCAAGAACTCCCATCATGGTGAAAACAGTTCAAGCAGAATTGGAAGAAGCTCTCCAAGACACCTATCACAATGCCCCTCAATGAGGCATATCAGCCAGATGTAACCCAATGGGTCTGCACCTGTCCTGTGATGATTATCAACCAATTTCTTCTCTGCAAGCACCTGGTTTAAGCTGTTCATCCTGTCCCACAAGTTTTCTTCCTCAAGGTTATGCATAGATGCACAGCTCCAGTATGGAGTCACCATCTCTTGAAGCCACTCGATGATGAATCCTCAACACCCCAAAATGTCTCATCCAGTGTCATGGTTACAGGAGAGGATGACAAGGCAGGCAGCACCTCATCTGATGATGAAAATGATGAGGAAGATGACAATGAGGAAGAACAGGGAGATATACAGACTGCATTGCATGAGGGTTTGACATTCGACGAAGCGATGAACAAGAATATCACCACTATCGGGGATTTTCTGGAGGGTTTGAAGTACCAGGTCCAATTCAGGGATCATTGCATGCTGCAGGTGTTGGAATGAGAGGGTGGGTCATTCTTGAGGTTGGCAAAGGCTTGTCTCAGTAAGGAGAGGTGTATGAAGTTGACCAGAGGTTCATCACCAACAATGTGGGAGCAAGCTAGTGTTCGAAGGTCCGGTTGGTTGGACTGAAAAAACGACTGCAACCCAACTGAACCCAACTTATTGCAACTAGACCATTGGTTGTAGTTGCTCACTTTTGCAGACAGTCAGGTTGCTGGTTGCCTAATTTCAAAAATATTTAAAAACTGTTATAAAACTGGTTGCAATCAGTTGCAACCAGTTTTTTATGGTATGTATAATATCCTACATAAGTAAATTATATTGACATAGACAGAAGAAATAAGAACTAATAAATGTACTAAATATTATCATTATTTATATGACATATCCATGTAGTGGGACAAGGCCTGGGGAAAAACAGTCGTTTGGTGAGTGCTTATATACCCTGTGGCTGTGCACAGACCATGTGGTCACATTTGTTCACCTGAAAACAAATGTGGCACCACTTCCCAGATAACTTCCCATGACCACGACAACAATGCCAACGACCCTGTTTCCATGAAAACAACCACAACAACCGAATTAACACAAAGTAGACAGCCCAAACAATGAACAAGGGTCGTTTGGGCCCTAGGGTACATTGTTTTATAGTTGATTCTTTTCTTTTACTTACTAACTAACTAACTAAAGTTTTTCTTTCTTTTCTAGGTACTTTTCATTTTGATAACAAAATTGCCCACCCACCAAATGACACCTTTTCTGCCACTGTGAGCCGCTGCTCAGAGGGCAGCATTGGGCTGCTTCTGGACCTTGCCAACTACACCCAGTGCCACAACCTACCCAATGCCGCTGCTGCGAGCCTCTGCTCGCAGGGCATCAATGGGTGCCATGTCACACAGTGCCACCACCCTGCCTGCGAGCCACTGCTTGTGGGGGGAGATGGAGGTGCTGATGGCAATGGAAGCCACCAACTGGAGGACAACAACATGACAAGTGACAGCGAACGGCCAGGGTTGACAAATGACAAATAGCAGGGATGACATGTGGTGGGGATGACAAATGGCAGGGATGACAAATGGTGGGGATGACAAATAGCGGGGACAATGAATGATGGGGACAATGAATGGCAGGGATGAAGAACAGTGAAGATGAAGAATGGGGAGGACAAAGAATGGCAAGGATGATGAAAATCAGGGTGATGAATGGCCGGGGACAACAAAAACGACAACGATGACAACAGACAAGGGCACAGTGGCAATGATGGGGACAGCAACAGCACAACAACAACAACAACTACTGCTGCATGCCCACACAACACCCCACCCTCGCTACAAACGTGAGTTGGTGGGGCTTTTTTTTCTTTCTTGCTAACTTTTTTTATCCATTTCTTTTAGCAGTACTCCACTGCTGTGAGCAACTGCTCACAGGGTGCACATGTATTTAATTTGATTTACATAGTATCTAATATAATTTAGTTAGACACAAAAAACCAGGAAAAACCAGTCAAAACCAGTTTTCTGGAGGCAACCAAACCGACTACAACTGGTTCTAGTTGGTTCGGTTGCAGTCCCAGTTGCCTTATTTGGAGGTTGAAAAACTGGACCAAACCAGACCTTTGAACACTAGAGCCAGCAACAAGAACTGCAATGTTCTACTGCTCTAGGCCCACATGTTCTTATGAGAACACATGACACGAGGCAAAAATGTTGCAATGAGGTGTATATCAGCTCCAATTTGGCAAAGGAAAGACCAATTATTAGATGATGTTACAGATGAAGAGGGAGTTATGAGACATAAAGGCTTGGAAAATATGAGGAGCCTGCTAACAGTGTTGGAGAGCTTTGGGAGAGGGTTCAGAAGGAATGGGAGGAGATTCCAAAGGAGGAATGTCAGAAATTGATTTAAAGCCTACGTAGAAGACTTGCGGCAGTAGTTAGAGCAAAAGGAGGCTATACCAAGTACTAATTTATATCCAAAACATCAGTGCAACAAAACTGTTACAATGAGTGAGTGAATTAAATGGTTTATTTAACTTGTAAAATGATGTCACATGACCCTGAGACTTTCAGGGAACCCCTCGTGATATTGAGGTATGCTCCATAATATTTTTAAGAATTCTGAAATTTTATTTACTATTTTACAGACTGATCTATACAAATATGCAAAACATTGTAACAGTTTTGTAAGCTACTGTATAAGACATAACTTAGCTTAAAAGAACATCATATAGAGTAGCATAAGTATGAGGATATTCACTGCTAAGAAGTCCTTATCTGATCTTATCAATATTACCATTTTAGGAATGTCAGTGTGGGGGAGGGCAAGGGTACTTGTAATTATGTAATAAGGTGGAGGGTTTCCAAAATAAGTCAACCAAGTAAAACATGTATATTCAGCCTTCCACAACAACTTAATATAAGGTGTAGCTGTACAGAAGTGTAATAAAATGTGTATCTTTGAGTGTGAAATAGTACATTTTACTCTAAACCTATTTGGTGAAGTGGAGTATCAGTGGTCCACTGGGTACATGTCATGTTATGCCAATTTTGGAAATCAGTCAATGGCATCTTGTTTCTGTGCCAAACCCTGTTGCATATGGGGATTTTGGATGTACTGTATGTGAACATATTTAGGGAAGCAGGACATACATCCTGAGTGTGATTTCTCCTCTGAAAATTATCTGTTTGACACTACCAATAGGTCCAGCTATTGGGTGACAATGATAAAGGTTTGAGAAATTTTGCTTGCTTATATCTGTTCACATGCATCCAAAATCCCTATATGCAACAGGGTTTGGCACAGAAACAAGATGCCATTGACTGATTTCCAAAATTGGCATAACATGACATGTACCCAGTGGACCACCGATACTCCACTTCACCAAATAGGTTTAGAGTAAAATGTACTATTTCACACTCAAAGATACACATTTTACAACACTTCTGTGCAGCTACACCTTATATTAAGTTGTTGTGGAAGGCTGAAGATACATGTATTACTTGGTTGACTTATTTTGGAAACCCTCCACCTTATTACATAATTACCAGTTGTGCCAGTCGCTGGGGCACAGTAATAGTGTGTTGAAGTTTCAGTTGAATCTCGGAAAAAGTATTGTGGGAATAGATTTCTTACCACACACCCCATGACTGGTTTGGAGTCTGGTAATGTGGCATTTTTTATTGAATCCATATCTCACTGTGGACCTCCCCCCCATGCCTGAAATTCATACCCTAATTCCCCCCTCTTATATATATAAATTCATGCCATTATTACTGTCTACAAGTATTGAATATAATGCCTGGATGGAATGAATACAATCCACAGAGGGAATAAATTTCATGCTGGAGTGATATATATCTATCAGCTGGTAATTGTATGATGCCATAGTATCATTTTCATTTTTTAAAGGTACAAACTGAAGCAGTGAAATTCATGTTGAAAATGGCACATTTCATACCCTGTCATTTTTACCATGTCATAGACAATTCATCCACTACAAGTGGATTTTCAATATCCAGTAAATATATTAATGTTAATGGAAATTCAACCCTTTAATTTAAGGGGTTGAATATCCATTAACAGAGGACCAAAAATTATTCATTATTTGATATATACAAAATAAAACAAAGTTAGCCTCCACCATGTGAAGACACCCCTCCTTGTCTTCATTTTGTCCCTCATGTTGTCCATCAGCTCCTCATCATTTCAGCCATTCCTTTCCTTGCTGTGTATTTGCATCAGCCTCTTCTTGGCCTGGACCTGTCCCCTCACAGGGCCTTCAAATCATGTCCTTGTTTGTCCATCCTTGTTGCTATAAATTAAATCATTAGTTTTAAAAATACAACAGATTGAAGAAGGGAAAAAAAACTTTCTATCACTATTGTATGTCTGCCCCAACACTGAGACTTGCAATGACATAGCTGGGAAGACTTGGCTGTCCTGTTGTGTATGATGTGTTTCTAATCAGTGGTTGCATTGTATTCAATTCACTGCCATAATTCATATGCTTGGCCAGTTGTAGGGCTGCACACCATACTGTTGTATGGGTATTGACAGTCATGAGACAGGTATGGTTCACCCATCACTGTACCATGACTGCACAGCCATAACCCAGTGGACTCAGCAAAATACAAAAACCTGATCAAGACCTCAGCCACAAATAAATAAAGGTGTGTGAGTAAGCATGTAAGAACAAGTAAGACAAATGAATAAACAAAAATTAAGTTAATCAACATTACTGAGTCAATTACTAATTAATAAAGCATCTCTAGAGTAAAGTATGTAAAAACAAAAAAAAAATGAAAATGGTATTATTTTCTATCTTCTTCACCCTGGATTACAAGGTTTGATCTATAAATATAAAGATGCTAGATATTGATCTAATCCATCAGTCTGGCAGATCTGGTAGAATTGGCCAACCCTACTGTGCTATATCCTTCATTAGCAGAGGATGTATAAGAATTTGACATGTCATACTAAAGATTTAGCTTATCAGGCCTTGTATAATATAGTCTAATATTATCATTTCCTCCTTGGTTTCCTGATGAGAGTGGGTATAAGAGAATGAAAAAGGAATCTAAGCTACATACAGGGGTGTTGCCACAGCTCATCATTGTCATTGTGTTACAGTTGTGGTTGGTCATGGGGTTGTGTTGGTTTGGTGTTGGTTGTGCTGGTGTCATTGGTCATTGTTGGCATCGTTGTCACAGTGTTGGTTGTGTTGGCTTGTTGTTGATGGGTGGTCATTATAGGCTGTTGTTGACATTCAAGTTGTTAGTTCCTGCCATCATGATGTGAAAGGAGACAAAGTTAAAACATGTCATGGAAAGGGGGTGCTGAGCTGGTTTGGGTGTCAGTCAACAGTTATGAACCATGTTTAAGATTGTCAGCATTGGGTGTGATTCATAATATTGTTGATGTAAAAGTGACAGTTACTAGCCTAGTTTTGAAACATGCCATCCAAACTGTATAAAACCATTGATGGCCATACATTTGATGGATTTAGACAGGTGTAAACTGTTCATACACTGTACCATCTGCTTGGTTGGGCTGAGTAAATGGCACAGGTACAGTAACTGTAGTATGGCACCATCTGAACCATAAAGTTTGGAAGTATTGATATCAATATATCAACAGGCATGCTTCTTCATGATATCAGAATTGGTGATGTTACATCCTCCAAAGAGCAATTCGAGTTCACCAAAGTAGCAACAAAGTTCTTGAGGCTGGGTTGGGTCAAATCTTGGAGCGGTGGAGTGACCACACATGGGCATCATCACAGTAGCAGCCATGATTTTTGAGGTTGATGTGAGTAGAGTAGGAGTGGATGGTTGTGTGGTGAAGGCTTATAGTTGAGGAATGTGTGATGAAGTGAGAGGTAGTTTGGATAATGTGTGCTTTGGCGAGGGGAATAGGCAGTGATGAGTCAATTGGCTTTCTGGAACTGGTATTAGAATATCTCCTGATTCTTCAAGAGCTTCAGGCTTGGCAAGTTTTCTTGTGAAGTTATCTTGCTGATGTTGGCCTAAGCCAAGGAATTCCAGATGGTTTAGGTGATGAAATGATTTAGAAACCCCTCACTGTGGGTGTCAAAATGATAATACTCAACCAGGAAACCCACACAAAACCCTACAAATGGCTTCATATGGTATAACATGGGTTAGAGGAAGGTAGCAAGGTGGTTCTAAACTTCAGCAAGGTATACCAAGGTTATATGAACTAAGAGCGAGATATTTTGAGGATGTTTGATTGAGGTTTGAAGAAAGTTCGAGGTTGTGATGAAAGATTGAGGTCACGATAAAAGTTTGAGATGTTTGAGGAATGGGTTGGATATGTGAAAGAGGATGTGGACAATGTAGATGGGGGCTTTGATAGGTACTAATACACAAGTGGCAATGACTGGATGATGTTCAATATGTTTGAGATGCAGATACAATGATTTTCAAAGAAGTTTGTGATGATTTTGCAAAACTTCAAGAAAAGACTAGAGACTTGGACTCAAGAGTGGGAGCTCTTAAATCAGATGATAGAGAAGTGAGGCAAATGTTTTCTTGTTGGAAAAGGTAGGTAATACAAATTTATATAGGTTTTTAAAACATAGGACTAAAAAGGAAATAAAACATGAGGCCTACATGAGGCAGGATGTATATCATCTAATGGGTCTAACAACGATGGTTGAATGATAGAATGATGCAAAAAGTGAGACAAATGAAAAGAATCCATGTGGGGAAACACATTTTCCATATGAGGAGTCTGAAATAGTTCGAAAAATCCTCTCATGTCCTTCAAAGTGTGATCTTGCCTATTGTTCTTCATGTGATAAGCTTGTCATATGATCTTGTGAGGTGTGGGAGGACAGTACGAGTCTCTGATGATAATGAATATAGCCACTGAAGTGTGCAAAGTATCTCAATATGGGTTTGAAGTGCACTCAAGTTTGATTGAGGTCGATTGATGGTGTTCAAAATGATTGTGAAGGGTTCAATGACCCTTGTAGGGCTCATGAATCAATCGATAAGTGTATATGGACTTGTGGAAGATATAGCTAAGATGTCTGAGGAAGCTTGATGAAGATCGAGCTCAATTGAAATAGTTCAAGAAATATTGAGAGCTCAATATTGCTGTTCAAGGTTGTTCGATTGACTGTAACATAATCAATGATTGTCAAATGAGATTTCAAAGGGGTCATATGAGGTGTGATGGACTTATGCAATTGCTCTAAGTCAAATTGAAGATGTGTGAGGGGCTCAATATCATGCAATATTGCTTGAAAATCATCCAAAATGTGTTTGAACCAGTTCGTGGACGTTCATACTGTCACATGGAGCTGTAATGTGCAATGCAAAAAGTATCTGCATATCTGCATAGCTCTAGGTGTGAGGTGGACATATCACCAGTATTTTGGGTGAGCCATGCTGGTAAATTGGCTTGTGGCTATACCTGGCTCAGCTTTCACATTGGGCAGCTCAGAGCACCTAAGCTGTCCAAAAATAGTGTGTGAGCTGGCTTTTGAATCAATCATGTCTGGCTGCTTCTCCTGCACTGCCTCCCTTCTCTTCCTCCATTCTATTTTACACTTTTTTTTCTTTGTTTTCTACTATTAGCTAGTATGTGAAACTCATGTTGGCATAGTGCAAGACTCTCCTCCCTCCAAAAGGTTGATGGGAATGCTGTCTATGTTCCTAGTGTCCATGTGTGTATTTCATCAAACTCTTATCTAGGTTTTGGTTTGACACCTGCAATATTTCCATCGACAACAGCTCCCACCACTACCATACCCATCCATGCACTAGCAGGAGCCAGAAATAACCCCAAACAATGATCTTGGACACATCATGGGTGTCAATGATGGCGACTGTCATTTTGGTTGATTTTGTTTGGTTTCTTGTTCTTATCTACTAACTAAGTGTTGTCCTTCTTTCTTTAGGGTATAAACTATTGCAAATAAAGGGGGCTGACCCTACCTATGCAACCCATGAATTCCCAATGCCCCTTTTCCTATGTGGGCAGGGTGTCAGGTGTTCATAATGGACAGGAGATGGAGAAGGGGCACAGGTGATGGTTGAGGGTACTGGGAGACCCATGAAGGTGGATGCTGCCAGGTAAGCACCTATCAATGCTCTAACCAGCAACATCACTGACAGCTGCCTAACCTCCTCAACTAAGAAAGTCTAGAAGGATGAAGGGGTAGCCCACCAACACACCACCTACACCTGGCTCCTCAAGCAACTGCTCTTTGGGTGGATTGTGGGTGGAACACCAACAGTTGATGATGATGACTATGGACAACATGCCACCTGCACCCAGCTCCTTGAGCAACTGGCTCTTGGGATGGTTTGCAGGTGGAACAGCAACAATGGACAACAACTATGATGACTACAGATGACACACTACCCACACCCAGATCCTCAAGCAGCTGTTCTTGGGGTGGATTGCAGGTGGAACACAATGACAACAGTGATGACCACTATGGACAACACATATCCAGCCTACCATTGAGCTTCCATTGGAATGACTCTGAATGAGATGACAATGACAAATAGCAGGATAGCATATTTCCCTTGCAAGGTATTCACTTTTCTTGTTAATAGTTTATTCAATCTAATCTTTGGATTTCCCTTGCAAGTATCGAGTTCTTAGGACTCTGATCACAAGGTTGCCCTTACAGTGAGCAGTGGCTTGCAAGGCTGGATGTGGGCACTGGGTCATTGGTGTCATGTGTATGTTGTTGTCATTACCTATTTCATGAGGGGGTGGGATAGCTAGTGAGGTGGTGGCATGCAGTGACATGGCACATACCTGTTGTTATTGCCCCACTTCCTGTCCTTTCCCTGTCTGTTGTGGTATGGTGGTGCCACTGTCATTTGTCATTCATCATCCCTGGTTTGTCATCTATCCCCCATCATCTGTCATCCCAGCTTTGTTGGCAGTCAGCACCTGCAATCCACCCTACAAGCAGTGACTCATGAGGCTGGAGGCAGGTTCTTCAGTGTTGGACCTTCAAGTAGCACCCACAATCCACCCCACAAGCAGTGGCTAATGAGGCTTGGGGCAGGTGCTTAGGCTTTCACTTCTGTTGAGAGTCACACCGTGATCGGCACATTTGATGCGTGCTCTATTCTTAGCGCATCCCTCTATTCTTAGCGCATCCCTTTGATGTGCCCGGACAAACGTCACATAGATACATTTCTCCCATATCCCTTTGTTAGATAGAACATATATATACAGGTAGTTAGATACTTGGTCACCTCAGTCACTTATACAAGTACTGAGGTGAGTATCAGTTCGTATTTATTGTTACAGATTACTTACTGTACCTTAGTATACACTTGTGATTCTAGGTACAGTCCTCTCCGAATACAGTCACTTATACAAGTACTGAGTATACACTTGTGATTCTAGGATTGATTCTCTACAGGTTATGGGCCACTCTCGTCGTTGAAATGACGGTAGAGACATTCTAGCCATTCAACGCCTATTGATGTCACCCTTTGATCTACCAATCCCGGTTCCGCCCCGGATCACGGACCCTTTACTCGCGATTGACGCCTCGATGCACTTTCACCCCTTTGTTACAATTCATATTGCTCTATCTACTCTCTAACCACCACTGCACATTCAATTTTCATCATGACTGTGGACTCCACTTCCACCCCCGTTTCTGTCCCCCTTATCAAACTCGCGGTCCAATACTCTGGAATTAAATTGGACAAGATCAAATCTAACTACAAAGAATGGTGCGAGGACGTCACCATCGCTCTTTCCCTTAATGGACTATACGAGTATGTATCTGGAGATGTACCATCACCTCCTACCACGGAAACCAGCGCCCTCGCCAATTGGTCTGTCAATGCACACCTAGCCTATGCCTTTTTGGCGTCAAGCGTCGCCACTACCGAATGCCCTTTTCTTGATATGACAAAGAGCCCTGAGACTAATTGGAAGGCGCTCCAGGACCGTCACCAAAAGGAGGGTCCCGTTCGCCAAGTTCAGCTCCTACAACAAGCCCTTTCTATTCAATGCACAAAGGACATCC
This sequence comes from Tricholoma flavovirens, assembly GCA_003313805.1. Classification (NCBI taxonomy): domain Eukaryota; kingdom Fungi; phylum Basidiomycota; class Agaricomycetes; order Agaricales; family Tricholomataceae; genus Tricholoma; species Tricholoma flavovirens. The sequence goes on from QLOK01002006.1 coordinate 24,802, forward strand.
TGCTCCCCGAAACTGCCGAACAGATTTGCACTCTGATCGAACACGCATTTGCCATGGGGAATATCAAGGCCGATCTTCTTTGCTCCATCGCGCTCCTAAACTCCCTTAG
>QLOK01002017.1:0-15170 GCA_003313805.1 Tricholoma flavovirens
AATAGGAGATGAAATAGAAGTGGAATAGAAGTGGAATAGAGAGATGGTGAATCATACATTTAACACTAAGCTGCCTCCAGGCCCAGAGGAGAAGGATTTTCTGCCACACAAACTCGATGATATCCTTGTTTGTGTAAGCAGATTCAGGTGAAGTTGTGGGGAAGTGGGTTGAATTTAGAAGTTTTTCAAAGGAAAGCAGCTCTGGGGATATGACAGGAGGACAAAGTATCTTCGCAGACACCAATTTGTAACAAGCTTGAAATTCAGTGCTAGAAACCTGTCCATGAATGATCATGGGAGCATCAAGATGAGCAACAAGTAAACAGGACCAATCCCAAAACTGTTGCACAATGTCATCAACATCAACAAGCCAATCGAAATTGTCATGGTCGGTTTTCACCAGGGGAAGATTGAAAGTGGAACGCTTATAAGACCTAATAAGATGGGGTGCAATCATCTTCAAATGAATCTGAATGGCCCAGCTCCAAACTAACGCACAAAGAGCTTCTCCTATGAGCATAGCAGCATCTACAATTTTCATAAATTCAGAGGGAGGCAATGCTTTGCCTCAGTTCTCAGTCATCAGCCAAGAACATGCGTGAACCAAGTGATAAGTTCAATGAAGAGCCAGTGAAAGTGACCACAGGTTGATTCAGTATACAAGGAGAGATCCTTCTTTCCATGTATTTCTTTTGCCCACTTGATTAATGGAGGGAGGTGTTCATCTGCACCGCGAAGGGTATTGCTGAGAGCATCGAGACATTTGATGAGATCTTCATCGGTCACCTGCTGGGAGAAGTGGCTTGATCAATGCGGGGAATCAGCACAGCAATGAATTTGACAGAAACAGGGTCCATGGCCTGGAGAGCACAAAAGAACTCCATGGAACAATGATGTATGAGGTGAGTATATATTTTTGGGGCACATGCAGCGAGGATATAACTCCGAAGTGCCCTCAAACTCACCGATGATGGGTCTTCAATGATGTGAGAAATCAACCTACACAGAATGGCTATGTGAACTTTGAACTTTTGGATATGTCTGATCAAAGATATGAGACACAACTTCCAATGAAATAGTTTGTACCTGATGTACGTGTCCCATGTGGCATATCCCTCAAGTTCTACATACTCCAAGCCCAATGCAGTGAGCATGGGCAACTCGACTCCCTTCATGTTGAGTATGACAGGTTCATGTAACTTGCCACTGAGGCAATCCTGCAGCTGCAGATCCTCTTGATTGACATAATTTGCTGTGACACACAATTTCCATGGGTTGCCCACCGGTTTATGATCGATATCATTATCACTGTGACAGACCATGACCTGGAATACACCTCCCATGCCAGTGGTCGGTAGATGCTGGGCTGCAACTGCCACGACTTCCTGATCATGTATGCATGCATGAGACACAGCAGTGACCACCCTCAACTCTCGCTGAATGGGTTTAGAAGTAGGCCTATGCACCACTCCATCACCCAGCTGGGGTTTCATTAAAACCTCAGCAAACTAGCAGACAAAAATGTGGTGGTGCAAAATGATAGGATACATTCCACAATCTTGAGCAGGTGCAGAGTTGAGCTGCATTTCCAATTTGAGGGGATGCCAGCTGGGACTGAACGTGAAGTTTGTGCACTGGCAACAGGGAATTTAGCCCCAGTCCCAGTCTGATCACTTGCACCAGAGCAACCCTGACCCAGGCTCAGATACTCGTCAATGGTAATGGATTCTGGAGCTACTGTGTTGTTTACAAGGGAATGGGCCAGTGACTGTAAGGACTGGAAGGCTCCTGTGGGGGAGGGAATATCATCAAGCTTGGATGCAGACTTGGACACTTGGGACATGCTTCTTGGAATGCAACCAGTTGGCCTCTGGTTGTGGGTCTGCCATTGCCAGTCAGTGAAGTTGGCAAGGCTCATAAACCCCAAGCTGGGCAATCTGCTCCCTTCTTCAAGTCAACCTGGAACCTCCGAGTTGGAAGCTGTATTTGAGCCCTGGATGCTGGAACCCATGCCAGTGGGAGCACTGGGTTTGGACTTGAAGAGTTTCAAGTTCCAGTTCCAGAACCAGGAGTGATGTGCCCAACAACGAGTAGGCACTAAATTCAGACTTGGAGTGCCATCTGCAGCCTCAGGCTGACCCTCCACACTTGCAAGAAGGGGTTCAGATCTACTAGTAAAACCTGTGGGTTTCAGAGTTTGTGCACCAGTGGGCTTGAGGTAATCTGAGTCCATCTAATCAGCTGAATAATGATAATGATCGGGATGTTGGTGGGGTAAATGGCAGACTCAATTCACATACCAGAAAGAGGCTCTGTACTAGTAGTAGGAGTCATGGCGGTGGTGAGGATGAGTCACTGCCAGTGGTGGAGTCATGGTGGTGGCAAGAATTATTGCAATGATTGGGAGGGAAGAGGATTGCAATGGCAGCGCAACTTGAAACAGCCTGACAGGTAAGATCTGAGATGGTGTTCAATTATCACCTGACATATTGAACCTTGACATGTGCAGAGTGGCAGTACAGGTCGCTTTTGTCGACTCACTAAATAAATCGGGAAAGGATACAGCTAGGACATGATCAGAGAAACCGGCATTATTTATTGACCTGACTCCACTTTGTGAGAACTGACCAGTGCATGGCGTTCATTTACTCACAGATCAGTCACTCCAATTTTGCTTGCTGCATGTAAGAAAACCCATTGCATTGCAAATCTAAAGCTAGCTGGTATTTTATGATGCCCCCCCATTCAACTGCGCCTGCTTCAGTGCCCTTTGCTCCTTCAATTTGGCTAGCGTGCTCTGCTTCATTACTCCATGCTCATGCACAACATAGCTTGGAAATACCTGGTTATCGGGAGAATCAGCTGTTGCCAATGGCTGGAGCAGTGAATTCAATTCGACACCTACCAGTTCCACCAGTTCAGCAGATCACCCACCTCTACCTTCTCCTCTGGATCATCCAAGAAGTCCAAGACACTGTTGTAAAATCGTTCGGAATCTGTCAGTGTCTGACCGACAGAACACCAAAGAGGATGATAATGCAAAGCAAAGCTGGTTGGTCATCAGCAGCAGATTACTAGCACGCCAGCAACCGACTCACCTGTGTGGCTACATAGGCCAGGGATGCTGTAGTGACCCGAGTCAAGCCATGGATATGAGCATTGCCCAATCTTGTTGCTTTCACTTCTTTCTCTACTGAACTGGGTGAGGTAAAGATGTGCTTGAATGCCTACATGTGACTGAGTCAGTAACAGATGAAGAGACAAAATGCATGCAAACCCAAATAAGAACACGGCTTCTAAACAGCCCCTCCCAAGGGTCTTGATGATCATACCCCTGGTCTGCATAACAAGCATTGGCCACTGTTCACCACGGACGAGCATTTCACTACTAGTAAGCTTTTCACATATGCTAAATGGGGGAATCAACTGTGTGAACCACATATGCAAAAGACAAAACACAGACTCTGCATCGTTCCAGTCTAGACCAGTGGGGCAGAGGAGGGCGCCTGTGAGAGGATGGTGATAGCCCCAGTTTGTCTTGACATTCTGAGAGAGGGGTGGGTTTAAGGGTGTGCCAGGGGGTTTCATCCACTCCAGAACAACACCCTTCAAGCTCTTAGTATCGTCTGATCTTGCACTGGATATGCCCTTTGAATCTTTAATGGGTGAGGAAAAGTATATGGATTCATGGAGCAATAAACATACTAATTCTGCTATTTCCATGCACTCTTCATTAGGTGCTTCCATGAGGTGCTCCTGCCAGTGAAGATGGTGCACCATCCACTGGGGGGGGGGGGGTGAAAGTGAGCCGGTGGATGGGAGATCCAAACTATCCAGCAAAGTTGGCTGCTGGGCAGGCAAAGGATAGTGTTTGAAGGTCCAGCTTGGTCCATTTTTTTTTTCATTTTAGTAGACAACCAGAACTGGAACCAGTTCCCTCATCCCCAAAAGCTTGCAAAAACCAGACCGAACTGTATAAGACCGGTTCATAGTGGTTCTTAGTCAACTCAAGACCAGTTTAGACCAGTTCAGTCCAAACTGGTTGCCACTAGCATAGGGTCGGTCCAAACCGACTCTACATGCTACATACATGAACTTTGCAATGACAAACTAGTAGGTAGTGGTATGACCATATACAACCAGTCCCAATCAGTCCGGTTGTCTCCAAAAGACCGGTTGGAACCAGTTTTACCTACTTTTTTTGACTGTAACTATATATTGTATATTGTATTAGATAAATCTAATTACATGACACCCCATGAGCAGGTGCTCGCAGCAGTGAGGTTGTCAAAAGATGAAAAAATGAAAAAAATGAAGTAAAATGACCCACCTCATGTTTGTAGCAAGGTTATCATGCCATCATCGCCCTGTTCATTTTCACCAAAGTCACCCCCAGCATTTGTTTCCCCCCGCATTCATTGTCCCCCATGTTCATTGTCCCTGGTGTTCATTGTCCTTGGCGTTCGTTATCCCTCCCATTTGTTGGCCGCCCTCACTGTTCATTATCCCTGCAGTTTGTCACCCCATTTTATGTCGTCCCTGCTGTTCATCGTGTTGTGTCGTCCTTGCCATGCATCAACCTTGTCCCTTGTAGTCAGCACCTCAATTCCCCCTATGAGCAGTGGCTCGTGGGTGGGTGGGTGCTGACATGGCATTTTTCATAGTTAGAAGAAACAAGGCCTGTTGCCACCCTGCGAGCAGAGGCTCGCAGCGGTGATGAAGGATGAGTGGCTTGCAGGGGTGACATAGGGTGATAATGTTATTGTTATCAAACCTGAAAAACAAAAAAAATAGTTAGTAAAAAAAAAGAGATCAATGAAAATTAACTTACTGGGGGCCCAAACGATGACTAGCACCATTTGGGCGATTGGCATTTGTTTGTTCATCATGGCGAGGTTCCAAGCTGGGCAGCATGGGTGTCAACAGGCCAGGTGGGGCACAGAGAGGGAGGTGTTGCCCCCATTGGTGTTGGCAGCATCATTCCTATGGTGTCGTTCATGCATTGTTATTAAAAGAAAACAACCTAAAAGAAAGTACAAGACATTAGTAGAGGTAATAATCAATAAAAAAAGCATACCCTGCCCAAACGATGGATGGGCGTCGTTTGGGCTGCCTGCGTTGTTCTTATTCATTTCCGTGGTCGTTGGTGTGGACAGAGTGGTGACACAGCATTGTTGATGTTGTTGTGGTTGTGGGAAGTTGTCAGGCAAGTGGTGCCACTTTTGTTTTTGGAAGCGCAAATGTGACCACATGGTCCATGCGCTGCCAGAAGGTATATAAACACCTACCAAACCAGTACTTCCATCGTAGACTCCTCCCACTTCTTTAATAATTAGTTATATTTAGTACTTATATTAGTTCTTTTTATCTCTACTTATGTAACTTTAGTTGTATTATGGTATGCTTTATATATAGTGAAAAGACCGGTTGCAGCCGATTGCAACCGGTCTTTGATCGGTTTTTTTATATTTTCAAACTGAGGCAACCTGCAACTGGACCGACTCCCAAGCGAGGCAACTGCAACCGATGGTCTGGTTGCCTTCGGTTGGGTTGGGTTGGGTTTCGGTTTTTTTCTGGTCTATGTGACTGGACCTTTAAACACTAATTGTATTGTTTCAGCCAACAGTATCCAAGGACCATAGAACAGGAAGAGTCAAGCAGGGTGACATAAAATGTCAAATTGAACGTTTCACCACAGGCAAATGTAACTGTAAGTTCAGCTGTCTGGGTAATGATAGCATTGCAAGTGCCATCAAACAGGCAGAGGCCAACCGGGGCAATCGAAATAGTAGGTAAGTTGTTGTTATCAACAAATGCTGAGTCCACAAAACAATGGGAAGAGCCAGAGTCAATCAGAGTTCAGGTGGAAAGGGAATGTGTTGGGATGGATAGTGTGATAAAAAGGGAATCAGGTTTGGAAAGAGCAGACACATTGAGGCAGACATATTTAGCTATGCAGAAAAGGCTAATGCAACCCTCAGCCTGTGTAGCATATTCCAGAGGGTTGCGGACTATTTTTTTGAGTCCGAAGTTTTGGCTTTCAAATCGGTGGCCAAAACCTTTGCAGCTTGTCCTTTGGCTGCCACAGACTTTGGACAATCATGAGCAACATGTCCTTTTTTACTGCAGTATATGCATAAGCCTTCCTTCATGCGGTGTTCTCATTTGTCTCCTGTTAGTTTACCATTCTTGCCCAATTTGTCAGAAATTAAGTTCTTGGGCTTTTCCTTCAATGATCCTGAAGTCTTTGAAGTGGATGTTGAATTGTTGGTAGTGTTAAAGGTTTTAGGAGGGGATTGAGAAGTAGGTTTCTTGTTAGAGTCCTTTCTATTTGGGCTCCCAACACTAGCTGAAGATTTGGTCTCAAGACAGGTTTCCTCTTCTTGTATCCAATAGATGTTATCAGCATCTTGGGCTTTGAGACATACATAAGCCAGCTAAAGTGTTAGGCTTGCCACCAGGAAGTACTTCAGTGCGAATTTGAAGGGGTAGGCCACAGAAGTATCAATCACAAATGGCTGCCTCATTCCAACTGACTCGAGAAGCCAGTTCCCAAAAGTCGACATTATATTTGACAATACAGGCTGTCTTTTTCATGCTGAGTTCATGGAGGGATTTTTCAGCATCACTGACAGGATCATGTGGACCGAAATTATCTTCAAGCTCTGAGAGAAAGGCTTGGTAGTCCCACATCCAGTGAGCTGAGTCTGTGGGGTTGTTTAGTCTAGGTTCGAACCAACTAAGGGCAGACCCTTTGAGGTGGAAGAGGATAAACAAGATCGTTTTCTCATCAGAGGCATATACCTGAGGATGGTCTCTAAAGTGAAGATTACAAGAGACCAGAAAATCTTGGAGTTTTTGGGGGTTAGAACCATCAAAAGTGTCAGGTTCTCAAACCTTGATTTTTTTGGCTTTTGGGGCAGCATTTCAGTGCAAGTTTTTAAGGCTGCCTGAAAGCTCAAATATGGTCTGAACAAATCTATCTGCTGGAGGCTGGTCGGAAGGGGCTTGACTACCATTATTGTCAGGGTCATTAGGACCATCTGGATCATCTGGTTCATCAGGGTCACCATTGCTGCCAGTGGGAGGTTCATCAGGGTTGTCCTTGGGAGGAGGATCTACATAGTCAAGAGGAGTAGGGATTCAGGAATTAGTCAGTGATTGTTTTGTCTCTAATTGTCATGATGTTTGCACTAATTGATGGGGCTCCCTTGCCTAACTGACAAAAGATGTTCAAGGGTTGTGAAGATTTGCTGAAAGTTGTTGAAGGTCTAGGTGGGCTAAGGACTGATCGACAAACTGCTGTTACTCCTAGAGTTGCACCTGCACATTGGGGGTTTTGAGTAGTTCTTTGTTGAGTTCTAGTCTGGGACATAGAATAACAGTGAAGTTTGAGTTTGAATATACTGTTAAATACTGATCTCTTTTTGGGAACCCATTTGGGAATTACTCCAGGGCCAAACAAGGGAACAGAAGGGACTTGGCTTCAACTTGTAAGAAGTTGTGCCCTTCACCTGTTATGGTATCCCAATTTTAAGGAGGTCATAAGTTGAAGGTAGTTCAGGATCAATTTGGGAACCCGAACAAGGAAGGGAAACAAAGGATGAGAAAGAGATTGACTAGATTCAATATTCAAACTGCAGAATAAACTAAGCTTTTATACTAAGTATGTACTTGGAGATCAGTGACATTTCAAGAAGCCAAGAGGTTGCTGAAGTAGTCATTGCTAAGAGCTGTGTAAGTAACTAAGCTACAATCTGTATCTAGGAGTAATTTCAAATAAGTATTTCAAATAAGTAAAACACATCAAATTTGGGTCTTTTCGGGTATTTTTGGACCTTGGATCTGAGGTAAGTGGAACAGAACGTAACAACTGTGCTGGATCATGCATGACAGGCAATGAAAGACATTCAGGATGCTGAAGATCAGCTGCATGAAGCAGATCTTCAAGTGGGCAGGACACAGTACATCATCAAGGAGAGGGGGTTCCCAGACATCCTGTGATGACAGAACGGTGTTGGAATCAGACTTACTCAATCAAATGATGTGTTGCTTCACTATTGAAAAATACCTGAGATCCACTTCAAGTCCAAACAGCTTGACACTCTGCAATACTTCCTGGTGGACTTCATTTGTCTATTGTATTGGACTAGCTTGCATACTTGGTGTGTATCTACCAGTGTGTACTAGTAATTGTACTACTGTTATGAACTTCTAGAAACTTCTAGCTTGTCCTTTTTTGGAAATTTCTAGAACTTTCGATGCTCATGTGACTTTAAATAGTAACAAACTTTGCTTATCAAGTTCTTTTCTATTATCCTATGGCTCAAAGAACAAGACACAACATATCCGATGCTGAAGATTTCAATGATCCATGGGCCAAGAAGGCATCAAAGGCCTCCTGTGAAACAATGCCCCAACCTCAACATGTATGTTATCTTTTGACATCCATTAATATTATTGACTCACCTCAATTATGTATAGGTGAAACATCAAACATCATGCAACAATGTAAGCCTTGTGTCACCTGTCTCCCATTTTCTCCCTAAACCCAAACTCTCAGCAAACATGAGGCCCTATCCCAAATAGTGTTTTGAAGTCAGGTTAGACTAACTGGAAATAACTAGAACTGAACCGAACATGACTGAAACTGACTGAACTTTCAGTTAGGGTCAGGGCCTTCTGATGCATGTCACAGTCAGGTCAGGGCACTATGGTGGCACCAAATGAACCAGTCAGAACCAACTACAACCAGTCAGAACTGTTTGCAAACCCACGTGGGTACAGGCAGGTATGGTAGGTCTTTTCCTTTTCTACTCACATGTTGCCAGTGTTATATTTACCAGTTTTGGCACTCAGATGAGTGCCACAAACCTTTTATTTACTTATCTACTGTTTGCAGTACTAATATACTTATTTTACTTAGGGGGAAGTGACACCCTGAAGAAAGGGGAGCTTGTGGAAGCAGCATATTATATACTAGTTGACAATTATTACTGTTTGGTTCCAGTAAACAAACATGAACACATCACGTCATGCTCATGTTTGTTTTGTTGTTTGTTTGTTTGTTTGAACATGAGTGATGCAACATGTTCATGTTCATTTGCTGGAACCAAATAGTAATAAACATCAACTAGTATATAATATGCTGCTTCCACAAGCTTCCCTTTCTTTGGGGCATCACTTCGCCCTAAGTAAAATAAGTATATTAGTACCAACAAACAGTAGATAAGTAAATAAAAGGTTTGCGGCACTCATCTGAGTGCCAAAACCAGTAAATATAATAAAATATAAATAGATAATCTCTTTTTAATTATGGTTCTCCAGTCTGGTGACTGGTCAGAACTGATTAGCACTGATTCTGACCAAGTTCAGCCAGAACCAACTAGAACTGGTTCTATACCTGAACCTGACCACTCCTGACAAGTTAGGGGCAGCTCAGTTATGTTCTTAGGCAATTTGAAAGGCCAATGAACCAGTCAGGGTTCAGTTAGGCTAAAATAGGGCTGAAAACTGAACCTGACTGAACTTTCAAACACTAATTTCAAAAGAAGAAGACCACAAATGTGCTGAACAATGTGCCTCTCAATGCCATGGCACCAGTGGAGAAGGGACACAAACAGGTATTGTTCTCATCCCTACTCATCCACATACCTTATGTTGCAGTTCCAGACCCACACAGCAGATCTCCCACTTCGAGACAATGCCCCTCTGCAAATGGGTGCACCACCACCTTCACATGTAAATGCAGAACCTAGCTCTATTTTTGGCTTCAGGCCAGGGAACAAATCAAACTCACAGAAAACCAGTCAGGCCATCACAAAGTCTCCAACTGAAGACAACATGGTCCCTGATTCAGAAGATGCACCAGACAATGAAGAAGCTCATGACAGCACAGAATCAGAAGAAGATGCTGTGCCCATTGACAGAGCAGGAGCTGTCCAGAATTTATTCATGAATCACATTCCACACTCAGGTTTGATTTTTTCCCCTGTCCTCTTCATATCCTCATTTTTATTTCCAGCAGCACCTGAAATTGATGAACAATTGCCAGATGAGGATGAAAGAATTGCCATGCAGGTTGTCAAAGGAAAAAGCCAGCGTAATCTCCACTTAGGCTCAGGTTTGGTTCTTCATTAATTTTATGTCTTTACTTATAATCTCAAACAGGAAAGGAGAGTGGTGATGAATCCGAAATGAGGACAACAGAATGGCTACATGGCAGCATGTCACACAGAAATGGGGCTGGCCAAATGTGGTTGTTAGTTTGGGTAAGTAGTATTACCACTGTAATTTTCATCTCACCCATTCTTGATGCAGATGAAGAGCCCAATGATGACTTATACGATGTACTCACAATGCATGACAAGAAAAACAGATCAATCCACCCACCAAATCCTGACTCACTCCAGAGTCAAAAGTCAATTCAGCAAGAAGGTTTCTTGTTTATTGATTATTTCTGCTGACCATAGCACTACCCAACAGCCAAACTGATGCTCACAATGCTGACAACTTACATGTAGTTCATCAAGTCTCTCCTGCCATGTCTCGCAACCAAGCTGTGGCAGCCACATCTCACAACCAACCTATGTCTCTCAACCAGGCTGCAGGGGCTACATCTTGCAATCATGTTCCATCTTGCAAACAACCTGCAGCAGCGACATCTCACAATCAAGTTCCATCTTGTAAACAACCTGCAGCAGCAACATCTTACAATCAAGTTCCATCTTGCAACCAACCTGTGGCAGCCACATCTCAATGCCAAGATACCACCACCTCTCACCATCAGATTACTGCTGCTGCCTATGATGAGATGGTTGAACCTTTTGGTGCCAAGGATTCCAACAACTTCAGCAGTTCTGATGATGAAGCAGAAGCTGATGACAAGGACAGTGATGAGGATGAGGCCATGCCACAATTATGTGCAGCCCAGTCAAAGAGGTCTCATCAGGATCCACAACCATGCCATCTCAATTTTTATTCCAGTATGTGGTATGATGTGCTGGTGGAAGCAAAACCAACTACAGATCATTCATTCATACTCAAACACCCTTCCCTGAGCACAATAACAATAGCCTTCAAGATGTGCATGACTGTCTTCTTGAAGCCATTGCTAAGTTTCAGGACTACAATATACAGCTTGACCAAGGTACTAATCAATTACTGTTGTTTGCCCTTGCCACTAACAATATAACAGTCATTTACAGTCATTACTGTTTGGGTATGGTTACTCTGGTAAGTTGAATGTTCCTTACAGATCATATAGTATATCTAACAAGGTTTTAGATCTTTAATGATGGCACATCCTATCATGGGCACTTGAAAGCAAAGGGTCACAATGTTGTTGGGGCCTACTATGCAGATGTTCTAAAGCCTCTGATTACACACAACCTTAACTCCAATCAGTACCTGCAAATTATTGCTGACAATGTCAAGAGGTTACTGGAAGATTCAACATTTTTACTTGCACTGGACCTTGATGACCAGGTTCATTTTTTTCCTTTGTTTTATAGATGACACTAACTGTGTTCAATCAGGGCCGCTCCAGTAATTTTGCTCATCCTGCCATTATTGAGCTCTGCAAGCAATTCTACTATGGTGGAAAAGCTGATTCTCTTGCCACTCTCTTCCCTTCAGAGTTCAAAGCACTTCTGCATGGCTGTCTTGCTATGGCTTGTACTTGTGTATGTGTATATCCCTTTGTCATTGTCATTTACTTATTACTTTGTTGCAGATTGTCAACTGCCTACATGAAATGCAATCAGGAATGCAAACCAATATCCCATTCAGTGGTGACAAGTATGATTCAGTGGATGAGTGTATGTGGGCTCTGATGGATGAACTGGAGAGTAATACCTATCACCGGCAAAAATTCCAGAGTCTTCTAGGTTGTATTGGATTAGGAGGGATGAATGTTGAGAACAGGAGTACGTATCAGGTGACACCGACACCGACAACCAAACGTGGCAGTGATACCAACGCTGACTACCGAATGTGGCAGTGATACATAGCCACAATTATTTATAATACCGATCATAGTTTACCAATTAGCTTACTGAGCAATGCTCGCAACGTTTAGTATAAAAGTTCTATGTACATAGTTGATTATTTTAACAAAGTTTGTTTACTCTATCGAGTCCTCTCTTGCTCAACAGGTTATGGGCCCTGGCATTAACTGAATTTTTCACGATCACGCTATACTCGAACTGATAACACCCAGATCAAATTTGAATGATGGCCGACGTTTAAAATGCTTCGATGCACATGAACATTTACCGTATTGAGCCCTTGACAGGTGCCAAAAATTACGCCGTTTGGAAAATCAAAATGATGGATATTTTGACGGGGCAAGACTTGTGGGAATATGTCGACGGATTGATTACCCTACCAACGGATGCGGCCCAACAAACCACATGGCGTAAGAAGGACAGGACAGCATTGTCTGTGATCCAATTAAGGGTGGCTGACAAGATGTTGGTGTATGTTGCGAGTTCAACAAGCGCGAATGAAGCATGGGATACTTTGAAATCCTTGTTGGAGACTCAGGGGGCATTAGGAATTGTCTTGGCACGGCGGAAACTATTTCGGTCTCAATGCGCTGATGAGACATCCATAGATGAACACATTCGGACATTGCGCAGCTATCAGGAGCTGCACAATTTGGGACAGAAGATTGATGGAGAGGAATTCTCCATTATTTTGCTAACCTCACTCCCCAAGAACTGGAACAATTACATTGCTTTTATAGACACTACAGTCCTAAAGGATGCACCCGCATTAATAGCCCAGATTCTGGAACACGATCGACGGCATAATCTGTGAAATTCGGATGATACAGCCTTGATGGGAAAGCCTGGGAAAAAGAAATTTAATCCCAATATCACCTGTTATGGATGTGGGGAAAAGGGGCACATTAGCAAGCACTGCCCCAAGAAGTCTAAATTTGGAAAGGGGAAATTCAGAGGGAAGCACAAGGGTCCAACAGAAGCCCACACGGCAGTGGATGAGGAATTTGCTTTCTGTGGGGATTGTGGGGAGGATGTTGCGCTGGCCGTCTCACCTGATTCTTGGTTGGCAGACTCGGCATGCACATCACACATAGCGTGGGATAAAAGTATTTTTACCGATTACACCCCTACCCCTGGACATCAAATTTCTGGTTTTGGAAAATCACCTGGACTTGGACGAGGCACGATACGGTTGAAAAGTACCGTGGACGGGAAAACCTCAATTCTTACCCTGAAGGACGTGGTACACGCACCTGATGCACCTTTTAATCTTATTTTGATCTCACGTGCACTCGAGGCTGGAATCAAAGTTCTATTTGTATCACCAGGGGTAAAGTTCCAGGCACCAAACAAATCTATTATTATGGAGGGCCGGCTAGTGAACCAATTATTTGACATGAACGTCAAAAGCATAGCCAAACAAGACCAAGCATACCCAGCCAAGGATGGCAGGACATGGGATGAATGGCATAGGATATTTGGGCATTTAAACATGAGGTCAGTAAAAATGCTCAAGGAGAAGGACATGGTTTTAGGGATGGAGGTGGATGAGACAGTGGAACCTGCCACCCAGTGCAAGGCATGCATTGTGGCAAAACAGCATGTACAACCTTTTCCCAAGGAAAGCCAAATGGAGATAAAGGAGATTGGAAATCTGACATTTAGCAACATGTGGGGACCAGCATGCACTCAAGCTCCAGGGGGAGATCGATATTTTATTACATTCACTGATGGCAAGGCATGACACATGATGACATATTTCATGAAGGAGAAATCCGAGGCGCTTACAAAATTCAAGCAATACAAAAGTTTGTCAAGACGCAAACTGATCAGAAACTCAAGAAATTTCGTGTTGATGGAGGGGGAGAATTTCTCAGCAAGGAATTTAGAAAAATTTTGCTGGACAATGGGATTTTATTGGAAATCACAGCCCCCCACTCCCCATCCCAAAATGGAGTTGCCGAATGTTTGAACCGAACTCTGGTGGAGCACGGGCGAGCTATGTTACATCAGCATGAGCTCCCACACTCTCTTTGGAAAGAAGCAATCGCTTATGCAACCTATCTCAAAAATAGATCGCCAACATGTGCCATCAAAAATCACAAGGTACCTGATGAAGTATTCTGGGGAAAAAGGCCAGATATATCACGCTTGAGGGAATTTGGCAAGAAATGCTGGGTCTTGCAGCAGGATGGGAAAAACTTGAAACTTGACCCAAAATCACATCAATTTATTTTTGTGGGGATTGCTGATGGTACTAAAGGCTATAGGTACTATAATCCCCAAACTCATCAAATTCTCACCTCTCATAACGTGGTCTTCGTGGAAGAACCAGATGGATTTGTTGATGTGGAAGTCACTCACCCTGCGCTGCTTGAGGGGGAGAGTGGAAATAGCAGCAAGCAGACTTCGGGTGATAGTGGAAATGGTGTCACATCAAATTCCGATCACTTCCCAAAAAGGAAATGCACCACGCATCAATCACCCCATCAAAGATACCAGTACCTCGAGAGTGATCAAGTCGCATCCTCGTGCAACCGCTTGTCAATTACCGGTTGCTGAATAATCCAAATTCTCGAGGCCCAAAGGAATGGCAACATCATGTGCCGGCAGTAGAAGAAGCTGGCTACATTACGATTGATTATGCAATGATCGGAGCAACCTTGGAGGATGACCCGCTCTCAGTAAAGGAAGCAAAGGAGAGGCCAGATTGGCCAAAATGGAAGGAGGCAATGGACACCGAGATAACACAGCTAACCAAACGCGGTACCTTCAAATTGATTGACTTACCTTCAGATCGCAAAGCCATCACGAGCAAATGGGTGTACCGCATCAAACACGATCACATCGGGGCCATCACGAAACACAAGGCGAGACTTGTGGCCAAAGGTTGTTCCCAAATTCCGGGGATAGATTTTGTGGAAACCTTCGCACCGGTCATGCGACTGGAAACCTTTCGGCTATTAATAGCACTTGCGACGAATTTAGGACTCGTCATCCACGTGGTTGATGTGGTGGGAGCATACCTAAACGGAACTTTGGAGGAAGTTATTTTTATGATGCAGCCACCTGAATATGACGACAGTACAGGACACGTATGGCAATTATTAAAACCTCTCTATGGATTAAAACAGGCAGGACAGGCCTGGAACGAGGAACTCA
>QLOK01002041.1:0-11232 GCA_003313805.1 Tricholoma flavovirens
CAATGAAGTGTTTGAGCAGATATGGATGTATTTGTGACATCCACAAGGGCCTTGGCAGCTTCAGTAACATTTTCCACCTTTCCCATTCAAATAATGTGTCGTGCATAATCAATATTAGCAGCCGTGAGCTTTGATGGATGGCCACCAGAGAATCTTGGAAGGTTGGGATGATGCTGAGAACGAATACGACTGATTGTACCACTGCCTAGATGGGTTTGGGCAGACATCTGAGCTCCTGAGAGACCAGCATCAAGCAATGTAAGAACACGAGTAATGTTACAGTTTTCTCAGCGAACAGACAGACTGGACTTTTTCTTTGTTTCCTTACCCAATTCTGCTTACCATCTTCATGGACAATTACCCTAATGCTTCCCTCTTCCTACTTATCCCTCTCCTTCCAATTACTCCCTTGTTTCTCCTTTATTGATACCTTTATTGTTCTTTCCCATTGACTCCGTTCATCCGTTCATTTCACCCATTGGTAGATAAGGACCACCCTTTTGTATATAAACTGTATTACTTAGAGGTCTTGCTCTTCAGCTTGACCTGAGCAATCTATGTCCTCAACTCGACGGGTTTGACTGCCCTCAGCCACTCAGAAAGCCTCTGAGTTGGTAAGACAGAACGTGCTACTGAGAAAGCCTCCAGCAAGCAGATAGAACCTCTGACCACTGATTGACTATATCAGCAGAAACGCTTGGACTCGAGTTGGGACTATTGTCTTAACAAAAGGTCAAGCTGAACACTGAAATGCCCTCTTACCTCAAGAGTAGGCAACCATGTCTTGAAGACAGCAGTCCGCTGATTGACCACCAAGAGGAGCCACCACCAAAGACGGGCTCTGGTACGACTATCAAGGAAGACAGACTCGATTTTCAGAAACACAAAGGAAGTGGTTCACGAAGACTGAACCAGGACACCCAGGAAGATTCCTGACAGAAGAAGACTTCTCAACCGAAGAAGAAGAAGAACCATTGAAGATTAAACAAGAATCCCCAGAACCGCCGAAACTCACCTTCCTCAATGATGATGACTTATACACCGATATGGCAAACAGAGAGATCAAGATTAGAGCGCCATCAGATTTCACTGGAGATTGAACCAAAACAACGAAGTTCCTCCAAGAAGTCTCCCTCTTTCTCTGAATAAATGAGGCAATCTATGATACTGATGAAAAATGGATCATCTTTGCTCTCTCATTTATGAATGGGGGAACAGCATGGGCATGGGCATTGGAGTGAGGGAACAGAACCAATTTGGGAACTTGGGAAGGATTTGCAATGGAGGTAAAAGAGGCTTTTTCCCCCATAGATGATGCGGGATCAGCCCAAACAGAGATGAAGACCCTGAAACAGGGCGATGACCTAGAAGACTACATCAGCCAATTCCTTATCCTGAAAGGAAGATCAGGACTCACTGAAGACACCACGCTCATTGAATCCTTCATGGATGGCTTGAAACCGGCTCTACTCGACAAGATCTTCACCATGGAAAACATCCCGACCACCCTAGATGACATGATCAAAGCCGCATCAAAGTATGATGGGAACTGGAGAAGAGCAAAAGCCATCGCAGGAAAAGTGCGAGAAACCCACGAAAAGAAAACGGTTGCCCCTCCCAAGACTACGAAACTGACGCTGGAGATAAACCGACTATCCCAGCAAGAACGAACTGAACACATGCAGAAGGGGCTCTGCTTCGTATGCCACAGCCCGGGGCATAGAGCCGCTGATCATAAGCATGGGAACTACCCGCTAACAAATCAGCTGATGAACAACTGCGAATATCAACGACCCGAACAAACAAACCACTTCTTCCAAAAAAGGAAAGGAGCCGAAGCATATGCAAACATCAAAGCCATTTTAGGAGAATTAGATGAAGAAGAAAAAGGAAAAACCCTCACGCTCATGGAAGAAATGGGTTTTTAAAGAAGTGGCCTGCACTGATGCCAGGTACCGCTGAACTTTCAGTCTGCTCTGTATTGTTAGCTACTCTAGACAGCCAATCTATGCATTTGCCTATCAGAGTAGGAGCAGATGAAGGAAAAGACGTTGATATGGAAGCCCTCCTCGACTGTGGGGCAGAAGGGGTATTCATGGATCATAGATTTGCCAAACGACACAAGATAAAGCTACACGAGCTAGCCAAACTGGTCTTGGTACAAAATGTAGATGGAACTCCAAACAAAAAGGGAACCATTACTCGGTGCGCGAAAGAAGAAATGATGATCCATGGGAGAAAAGAGAAATTGACATTTCTAGTCACCGGATTAGGGAACGAATCAATAATTCTGGGACTACCATGGCTACAATGAAGGATCGTCGAAAAGACTAGAAAAAACTATGGCATACTTGGAAAGAAAAGGACACCAAAGACGACCATCGAAGAAACCCCAGATGAAGACAGACCCACTAACATCTTTTACATGGCCGAAGAATCACGGAAATACGACCTAGGAGACCCAACGACTGGAGAATTTACTGAAGAAGGACAGCCCACGACCATAGAAAGGAACGATCTATGGATCAAAGCAAAAACATCGGTATCTCAACAACTGGCACACGGTGCAGAACAGGAGAAAAGCAAACCTCTGGAACAACTTCTACCCCCCAAATTCCTGCACTGGAAAAAGGTATTTGAACAAACAGCATCAGAAAGGCTCCTGGACCCAAGGCCCTGGGATCATGCGATTGATCTTAAAACAGACTTCATCCTGAAAGATTGTAAAGTTTATCCTCTTTCACTCACTGAACAACAGAAACTAGATGAATTCATCAACGACAACCTATGGAAAGGGTACATTCGACCTTCCAAATCCCCAATGGCATCCCCCTTCTTCTTCATAGCAAAGAAAGACTCCGAAATGCTCCGACCCTGCCAAGATTATTGGTACCTAAACAAAGGGACTGTTAAGAACGCCTACCCACTTCCTCTAGTAAGCGACTTAATGGATAAACTACAAGGTGCAGAATGGTTCACGAAGATGGACATCCGCTGGGGATACGATAAAAGATGGAGATCAATGGAAAGCCGCATTTAAAACCAACAGAGGACTATTCAAACCAACGGTAATGTTTTTCGGACTGTGCAACTCACCCCCCACCTTTCAGGCAATGATGAATGACATCTTCAAGGATATGTTACACGAAGGTTGGGTGATAATCTATATGGATGATATCCTCATCTTCTCCAAGGGAAAACAAGAACACCAGATCAGAACGGAACGGGTCTTACAACGACTTCAAGAACACGACCTTTACCTCAAAGCAGAAAAGTGCAAATTTGGGGTACAAAAGGTAGAATTTCTAGGAATGATCATTGAACCTAACAAAGTTTCCATGGACCCGACGAAATTAGCTGGAATAGAAGAATGGCCTGAACCAACCAATGTTAAAGCAGTAAGGTCCTTCCTCAGCTTCAGAAACTTTTACAGGAAATTCATCGGACACTTCGCTGATCTGGCCAAGCCACTCAATGAACTAACAAAGAAAACCAAAAGATTTGAATGGACCATGGAATGCCAACTAGCATTCGACGCCCTCAAAAAGAAATTCGCCAAAACCCCTGTATTACTGATGCCAGACCCCACCAGGCCCTTCGTGATAGAATCAGATGCATTGAAGTGGGCCACAGGGGCAGTCCTCCAACAAAGAGACATCAATGGAGACTGGCACCCCTGCGGCTATATCTCTCACTCATTTACCCCCACAGAAAGGAATTATGAGATTTATGACAGAGAATTACTGGCAATAATACGATCACTAGAAACATGGAGACACTACCTCCTTGGCTCAGAACACCAGATGACCATCCTGTCTGACCACAAAAACCTTACCTACTTCAGAACAGCACAGAAACTCAACAGAAGACAGGCCCGATGGAGCCTGTTCCTCTCCGAGTTCAACCTCCAATTGGTTCACGTCCCAGGATCACAAATGGTGCAGAGCAATGCATTATCCCGAAGGGAAGACCATGTCCCCGAGAATGATACCGACAACGAAGACGCCACCCTCTTACCGGACAATCTATTCGTCAATTTTATCGATGCGACACCCATACCTGCAGAACCTGTACCTGTGAACCTGTGCAGATTGCCAAACCCATGCAGATCCCTAACTGTGGTAGAGCTATGGAAGTACTGCAGTAGAGCTACAGTAGCACTATGCAGAAGATAAACATGTCTATGGGCACTATGGGCACTATGGGTCACTAGGGTGTTTCAAACATGCCCAACTTGACCCCAACTTGATCCCAATTTGACCAGAGTTTGGGCTGAAGTTGGAGTCTCATGTTTGAATGCAATTTTTTGTCAATTTTGTGTAGACCTCAACTCCACCCCAACCTTACTAACTGAACTAGAGTACTTTCTAAAGATCACATAATTTACTACATAATTTTATTTCAAAGTCTTGATGCCCACTGTCTCTGAATGCCAAACATCCATCCATGAAATTCTACATGTTGCAAATGAAGAGATATCTTACTTCTCAAGGACAGCCCTTGACAGAGAATCCATTGAAGATCCAGACAACTTGTGGCCATCCAATTCATCCCAGTCTGATTCTGAGTCTGAGTCACCCTCTTTGTGCTCCTCTACTAGTAGCTCCTCTAGCTCCTCTAGCTCATCATCTAGCTCAGATGTACTCATGTCAGTTGATGGTAGTGCTTAAAGGTCCAGTCATGCAGACTGGAAAAAGACTGAGACTGAACTGAACTGTAACTGATAGAACCAGATTTGTGGTCCTGGTCCTACCAGTTGCAGTACTAGTTTGGTCTATGGTTCACTGATTTCCAGATTAGTGTTGGGGAAGTTTGGTTTCAAACTGATTCAAACTTGGTTTAAACCAAACCAAACTGGATCAAAACCATTCAGTTTTGGAATATCCTGGATGAAACCAAACAGTTTGGTTTCCAGTTTGGGGGTCCCAAACTCTGTTCAAACCATTTCAAACTGATTAAGGAATCACAGGCAGTTTGGCATGTTTTTAGCACTTTACTGTATATAAGATTTTGGCTAAAGATCCATATGTTTACATATATTATTGGCTTCAAAAAAGTTGTTTAACATTATCTATGGTAGTTTATGCATGAGATTGCACCAAAAATGAAGCAAAACAGTTGAGAAATGAGTGAGAAATCATCAAAACTGAGTTTTCCAAGCAAGAAATGATACCCAACTCGGTTTTGGTGATATCTCACTCATTTCTTGACTGTTTTGCTTAATTTTTTTTTTTGATTGAAAGCCCAAATTAAGGAGGATTGTTGCCCCTATCCTTAATTGGTTTGGAACCATTTGAAACTGTTTCAATCAGTTCAGGTTTGAGTTTGGACAATCCTGGCAGAAACTGAACCATTTGGTTTGGAGTTTGGCCAAAAATGGTTCAAACCAAACCAAACTTCCCCAACACTATTCCAGATAAACAGGAAACTGTTCAAGACTGGTTGTAACCAGTCTTGAACTGAACTTTAGTTAAACAATGTAAATTTATTTATTTATTACTACGTCTGGGGAATCAACAAGTGAAATGTAGGGGGTTTATATACCCATGGGATGGTCTGTGCACACAGTTCTAAGTTTAGAATGTTGTTATGATTTGGTTACTAATGTCTGTGATCTTGATCAACAACCCCCACCATCACCCAAAACACTGCCACTCCCATATCCACACCCCTCTCATCTCCCTGAACATCACTGCAGCTCCCATGCCCCTCCCTTAACCCACAGCTGCAATGGTGCTGTGTCATGCATGCCCAAATGATGCTCAGTGTTGTTTGGGCCCAGATAATTATCTTTTTCATTGTTTCTTTGCAAATAACTAATGTTTTGTATGTTGTTTTAGGTTTTAACTTTGTAATAATGACACATAGGAATGACTAACACTGGACAGGAATGACTACTGACAAACTAACAACCCAGCACCCACCTCCAGTCTCATGAGCCACTGCTCATGGGGTGGATTGTGGGTGCTACCTTATGAACGAGGTCAATGAGGATGCCCTGTACATGCCACATCACCCAAGCACTAACAACAGGTACTGTTGAGCAGTAGAGGACTCGATAGAGTAAACAAACTTCATTGTGTAGCTAACTATGTGCATAGAACTTTTATACTAAATGTTGCAAGCATTGCTCAGTAAGCTAATCAGTAAATAACGATCAGTATTATAAATAATCCCCCTCAACACCTATGCCATCCCTAAGCGATTAACAAAGTCTTCATGTTTTGGCTTTGGTAGTGCTTTGGTAAGCAAATCTGCTAAGTTGTCATCTGTCATGCAGTACTGAATGCTCATCTCATGTGAGATGATCTTCTCATATACATATGAAGTGATGCTGGATGTCGATGTGCTTAGTGCAGCTGTGATGTATTGTGTTGTTGGAGTAATTGATTGCTCCTTGATTGTCAACATTGAGAATGGTGGGTGAATAGGGAATGCCAAGTTCAGCAGTAAGGGTCTGTAACCATATGACCTGCCATGTAGCTAGACTTTCCACCATGTATTCGGCTTCCATAGATGATAATGCAACTGTGGGTTGTTCTTTGATTGCCAGGAGATTGATCTGCCCACCATCTGAAGGATGTATCCAGGAATAGACTTTCAATCATTAGTGTTTGATCCCCAATGGCATCTGAATAAGCCAGGGATTTGACTTCTCCCCTTTGCCAGTAAATAATACCAAGGCCACAAGTGCTGTTAAGATATCAGAAAACACATTTTATGGCAGTCCAATGAGCAGGTCCAGGGTTGCTCATAAATTGGCTAAGTGTTTGAACTGCAAATGAAATATAGTGTTGCATTCTGATTGCTGTGTACATAAGTGATCCGATTGCACTACAGTACTCAGGAATGTCATGGTGTTCATTGTCAGGTGTTCTGATTAATTTGACATTAGGGTCCAAAGGTGTGCTGACAGGGTGCAAGTCTGCCATTCCAAATTTTTCTAGGACCCTCTTGATATATTGAGATTGCATAATTTTGAGAGTAGCCTTCCCCAAGTTCCTCTCCAATTCTAATCCCACAATTTGCTTCACCTCTCCCAAATCTGTGATAATGAAGTACTTCCCCAATTTGGCTTTCATTCCCACAATGGCATCAATATCTGATCCAAGAATAGTCATGCCATCAATATGGACTGATGTGATTAAGAGATCATGATCAGTGTGCCTAATATAGACACATTGATCCAAGAAAAGCCATGTGAAATTCATTTTGAGGAAAGTTTGATTGAGTTCCTCATTCCAGGCCCATCCTGCCTGTTTCAATTGGTAGAGAGGTTTTAACAATTGCCATATGCATTATGTACCATTGTCATATTCAGGTGGCTGCAACATAAAAATAACTTCCTCCAAAGTTCTGTTTAGGTACATGCCCACCATGTCGACCACATGAATCACGAGTCCTAAATTAGTCACGAGTGCTATTAATAACCAAAAGGTTTCCAATTGCATGACCAGTGTGAAGGTCTCCAGAAAATCTATCCCTGGAATCTGGGAACATCCTTTGGCAATGAGTTTTGCCTTGTGTTTCATGATTATCCTGATGTGATCACGTTTGATGCAGTACACCCATTTGCTCACAATGGCTTTGCAATCTGAAGGTAAGTCAACTAATTTGAAAGTGCCATGTTTGGTTAACTGTGTTATCTTGGTGTCCATTGCCCCCTTCCATTTCAGCCAATCTGATCTATCCCTTGCTTCCTTTACCGAAAGTGGATCATCCTCCAGTGTTGCCCTAATCATTGCATGATCGATCATGATGTGGCCAGATTCTACAGTTGGCACATGATGCTGCCACTCCTTTGGGCCATGGGCATTCAGATTATTCAGTAGCCAGTAGTTTATGAGTGGTTGGGCAAGAATATGTGATGATCGTTCCCAGGTGACTGGTATGCAAGATGGTGATTCATGGTGCATTTCCCTTTCTGACATGTGATGTGTTACTTCTTCTGGTGCCTGATTTCCATTTTCACCTGAAGGCTGCTTGCCATCATTTCCACTCTCCCCCTCAAGCAGCGCAGGGTGAGGGATTTCCACCAAATCTGATTTCTCCTCCTCAGCCATAAATACCACATTCCGAGATGTAAGAATCTGATGGGTCCAGGAATTATAGTACCTGTAGCCTTTAGTACCATCAGCAATTCCCACAAAAATAAATTGACATGACTTTGGGTCAAGCTTCGAGTTTTTGCCATCCTGCTGCAAAACCCAGCAAGTTCAGCCAAATTCCTGCAGATCTGATATATCTGGCTTCTTTCCCCAGAAGATCTCATCAGGTACCTTGTGATCTTTGATTGCATGTGTTGGTGATCTATTTTTAAGGTAGGTTGCATAAGTGATCGCTTCTTTCTAAAGAGAGTGAGGAAGTCCATGCTGATGTAACATTGTGCATGCGTGTTCCACCAGAGTTTAGTTCAATCGTTCAGCAATTCCATTTTGGGGTGGGGAGTAGGGTGCTGTTACTTCCAATTGAAGTCCATTGTGCAGCAAAAATTTCCTAAACTCCTTGCTAAGAAATTCTCCCCCCCCCATCAACATGAAGCTTCTTGAGTTTCTGATCAGTTTGCGTTTTGATAAAACTTTTGTATTGCCTGAATTTCGTAAATGCCTCAGATTTCTCCTTCATGAAATATGTCATCATGTGTCATGCCTTGCCATCAGTGAATGTGATGAAATATCCATCTCCCCCTGGAGCTTGAGTACATGCTGATCCCCACACATTGCTATCTGTCAGATCTCCTATCCCCTTTATCTCCGTTTGGCTTTTCTTGGGAAAAGGTTGGACATGCTGTTTTGCCACAATGCATGCCTTGCACTGGGTAGCAGGTTCCACTGTCTTATCCACCTCCATTCCTAAAACCATGTTCTTCTCCTTGAGCATTTTCACTGATCCCATGTTCAGATGCCCAAATATCCTGTGCCATTCATCCCATGTTCTGCCATCCTTGGCAGGGTATGCTTGGTCTTGTTTGGCAATATATTTGACATTCATGTCAAATAATCAGTTCATCAGCTGGCCCTCCATAATAATAGATTTGTTTGGTGCCTGGAACCTTACCCCTGGTGACACAAATAGAACTGCTATTCCAACCTCAAGTGCGTGTGAGATTGAAATAAGATTGAAAGGCACATCAGGCACATGTACCACATCCTTTAGGGTAAGCATTGTGGTTTTTCCATCCATGGTACATTCCAACTGTATCATGCCTTGTCCAAGTCTGGGTGATTTTCCAAAACCAGAAATTTGATGTCCGGGGGTAGGGGTGTAATCAATAAAAATACCTTGATCCCATGCTATGTGTGATGTGCATGCTGAATCTGCCAACCAGGCATCCAGTGAGATGGCCAGTGCAACATCATTCCCACAATCCCCACAGAAAGCGAATTCCTCATCTGCTGCTGCATGAGCTTCCATTGGACCCTTGTTCTTCCCTCCCAATCTCCCCTTTCCCAATTTAGACTTCTTCAGGCAATGCTTGCTGATGTGCCCCTTTTCCCCGCATCTGTAACAGGTGATATTGGGATTAAACTTCTTTTTCCCAGGCTTTCCTATCAAAGCCATATCATCTGAATTTCACAGATTAAGCTGTTGATCATGTTCTAGAATTAGGCTATTAATGCGGGTGCATCCTTTAGGACCATAGTGTCTATAGAAGCAATGTAATTGTTCCAATTCTTGGGGAGTGAGGTTAGCAGAGTAATGTAGAATTCCTCCCCATCAATCTTCTGTCCGAAATTGTGCAGCTCCTCCTGATTGCTGTGCAATGTCTGAATATGTTCATCAATGGGTGCCTTGTCTGTGCATTGAGACTGAAATAGCTTCCGCCATGCCAAGACAATTCCTAACACCCCCTGAGTCTCCAACAAAGATTTCAATGTGTCCCATGCTTCCTTTGTGCTTGTTGAACTTGTGTTTAAGGTCATGCTTATTGCAATGGAGAAATTGGGAAATGCATGGGTTTTCCAAAGGGGGACAAACAAGACTTTATAAGAAGTTGTGCCTTTCCTCTTGATTAGGGTTGTCTCTGATTTACTGACTTGAATGCGAATGCACAGGTTATGCGCCAGGTTTCCATACTAGACAGCAAGTGAGGATGAAGATTCCAAGTGGTGCTTAACTAATCAATATTCAAACTGAATAGCTCGACCTAATGTGCAAGCTTATATACTAAGTACAAATGTTTCTACAATAATCTAGTAGAGTCTACAATGACTATTACTAATAGATGAGTAAGATAACTTGGGGATTATGTGGGTTGCCCAAAGCCTAGAATATTCCACAGTGTTCTCTCCTATTTTTCCTAAGTTGGACTTTTAGCACCTGATTACTATTCAGTTTAGTAATCCTCGTGATCCTTCCTATTGGTATTACTGTGGTCATCCCGTGGGTTTTGCGATGTCAGAAGATCGGAGCATGACAGTATTTCCCCCTTAGTGCCGAGCCTTCGAGGCACATGATCATTCAATGTCTTGATTTGGTAATTTCTTGATTTTATTCCCAACCATCATCTTCCAGCATCTATCCATCATCCATTCCTATGCCAGCCACTACCAACAAATCATCCAGTTTGAAAAAGACCACCACAGACCTCGAGGCTGAATTGGCCACCATGGAGGAGGAGGCTGCTGAGGCGAGACAAAAACAGGAGTGTAAGGAGAAAAAGAAGAAGTTGGCAGAGTTGGCAGAGGCCAAAAAAGCTGAAGAGGCAGCAGTGGCGGCAGAAGTGGCATGGAAGGCTGCTAAAAAAGCCGCTAAGCATTGAGTGGATACGACAGATGGGAACGACGAGGCACCTGCTGCCAAAAAATGTAAGTCGGCCAAGGAGGTCAAGAGGAAGAGGTGGCAGTGGTGTCCTGCCGCAAGTGTGTGGCCTTTTCTTTTCTTGTTTGCTACTTCTAATGGCTTTTCTAGATGTAATCTCCAAAAAGTGGACTGTGTGCAGGTTGTGGGGCATGGGGTAGGACTTGTAAGTCCTGCCTCAAAGTCAAGCAGAAGTGCAAGGTGGTGTGGAGCGAGTTGGCCATGGGGTCGAGCAGGTTTCCCACTCTGGGTGGGGATGGGATGAAGTTGTTTGAGAGGTTGGTGGTGGGGATTGAGAAGATGGGGATGGAGTTGGAAGGGGTGAATGCAAGGCTGGAGAGGATCGAGGGTGTGCTGCAGGAGGGCGTGGCTGACGAGGTCGATGAGATTGCAGACCATGGTCTCAACAACCAATGGTTTGATTCATGGAGG
>QLOK01002043.1:0-14367 GCA_003313805.1 Tricholoma flavovirens
TGTTTGGGATGCTGAAGGGTGAACGAGTGTGTGCCGGGATGGGCTATAATTTCGAATGGTCCTAAATATTTTTCTGAGAGTTTCTTCGAGGGTCTAGTGGTACTGATGTTTTCTGTGTGAACATAAACTTGTTGACCAATATGGAAGTCTGGAGCAGGTTCCCATCGGCGATCCACAGGGCCTTGATAACATTTTTGGGCTGCTGCCATCTGAGTGCAGAGTTCTGCATGAAGTTCTTCAAGGTCGATAACATATTCGCAGGCTTTGACGGATGCTAGCTCTTGTTCTGGGAAGACAGTGATGTTGGGGTGATAGCCTTTGTTGGCAAAGAAAGGGGTTACACCAGTAGTAGCACTAGGGGAATTGTTGTAGGTGAATTCGGTGAGGGGTAGGATTTCCGACCAATTGTCTTGTTGATAATTGCAGAAAATACAGAGGTATTGTTCTAGCGTCTGGTTAAGATGTTTGGTCTGACCATCACCTTCCGGGTGATATCCCGAAGTGAAGTGTATCTTCATATTCAAAGCTGTTCCTAAGGATCCGAAAAAGTGCGAGATGAACTCGGATCCTTGATTGCATGTAACATGCATGGGAACTCCATGCTTTGAAAAGACGTGTATGATGAATAGTCTTGCTAGTTCGGGTGCCATAATATCATCAGAAGTAGGAATGAAGATGCCTTCTTTAGATAGTCGATCCACAACTACTAAGAGTGTGGTATGACCCGAAGAGTTAGGGAGGTGTTCAATGAAGCCCATGGAGATAGAATTCCAAGGTCTTTTGGGGATGGGGAGTTGTTTCAATAATCCATAGAGTTTATGATGAGGTGCCTTTGATTGTTTGCAAGTAGTGCATGAGCTGCAGAATTCTTTTACAAACGTACGCATGTTGGGCCAAACATATTCTCAGCGAACCAATTCTAAGGTTTTGTTTTGACCAAAGTGTCCTGCAAGTACATGATCATGTTTGTATTGTAAGACTTTGAGTCAGAGGTCCGCGTGGTCCAGTACGAAAATCCGATTGTTTAGATGAAGTAGGCCACTTTTTTATGAAATTTGCATTTTGGTGGAGCTGCATAAAGTCCGTTTTTGTGGAGTCGATGTAGGACTTCCTTAATGTGAGCTTTATGTTTGGACATATCCTCCAAATAAATTAAGATGTCGTTGAGGTAGATGATGACACAAACATCCAGTAGGTCACTGAAGATGTTGTTCATAAATCGTTGAAAGGCAGCTGGTGCATTGGTTAATCCAAAAGGCATTACAAGCCATTCAAATGGACCATAGCGGGTTCTGAAGGTGGTTTTCTATTTTTCACCATTGGCAATCTGAACCAAATGGTAGGCATGTCGAAGATCTATTTTTGTGAAGATGCAGTCTTTCTTTGGGGCATCAAGGAGGTCCGATAACAATGGTAATGGGTAACAGTCCTTCTTAGTGATACGATTTAGGCCATGATAGTTGACACAAAGTTGTAGGCTGCCATCTTTCTTTTTGATGAAGAGGATGGGACCACCATGAGGGGATTTGGAGGGGCAAATGAATCCTATGTTAACATGTTCTTCAATGAACAATCGCAGGGTTTCCAACTCTGATTGAGAAAGGGAGTACATTTGGCTAGGAGGTGGAGTTCTGTCTTCAATCTCTATTTTGAGATCGTAAGAGCGGTGTGGAGGAAGCTTATCAGCTTTCCCTTTGTTGAAGACATTGGTGAATTCGTGATATTCTTTGGGGACCAATGATAAGTCCGGTTTGGTAACAGCTGCTGTTCGCCCGAAAGTACCATCAGGTGCTAACTGCAGTTGAAAGGCTATTGAGCCTGGAAGTTTACTGGCGCATAAATATGCGGCTGCATTGATTAAAGAGATGGGAGGAGGTGTTAGGTGAGGAGATTTGGGGATAGGTGTAGGAATTGAGTTGGGATTAGCTTTGGGAATAAGGGATGGTGAGTTCACAGAAGATTGAGGCAATGAATTAGCCTTCAAGGTAGACGTTGGGGGGGCGAGACCTCTATGTTCTGCCGAATGGAAAGAGATTCGGTTGGAAGACCAGTCAATCAACAGATTGTATTGCTTCAACCAATTGTATCCTAAAACAGCGGAGCAGGAAGAGTCTAGCGGGGTTACATAAAATGTCAGATTGAACTTTTCACTGCAAGGAAAGGTTACTAAGAGGTGGGCCATCTGCATAATGGTAGTTTTACAAGACCCATCAAAAAGTCGGAGGCCGATCGGAGGAATCGAAGTAGTGGGGATGTTGTGTTCAGTGGCAAATGTAGAGTTGATGAAACAATGGGAAGATCCAGAATCGATTAGGGTTTGGGTAAGCAGGGAGCAAATTGATGTTAACGAGAGTGTAATGATTAGAGAGTTGGGATCCAAAAGAGCGGAAGCATTGAGCCTAATGAAGTTAGCTACGCGGGTAAGGTCAATGCAATCCTCAGTCTGTGTAGCATATCTCTGAGGATTGCAGACTATTTTTTGAGTCCACGGTTTCAGCCTTTGACTTGGGGGCTGAAATGTTAGCCAATTGTGCTTTTGCTACCTTTGATTTTGGACAATCGTGAGCAACATGTCCTTTTTCTCCGCAGTAAAGGCAGAGTCCTTCCTTCATACGGTGATCTCTTTTGTCACCAGTGAGTTTGCCATTTTTTCGAGCTCTTTACTCTCCCCCACCTATTCTGCTCGGATTCCAAGCTGTCCGATCGGAATGCTAGGAATCCAAGCAGAACTTACTAGGAATTTTTTTGGCAGGAGTTACTGCCAAATTTACATTCCTAGTCCTAACTTTGTCCGATCGGAGTCTGAGTGAAGTCCTAGTAAATTCCTAACCAGGTGCTTGGACTCAGAATTTCTTGCTAGGAGTCCTTTCGGATTCCGAACAGCAATTGCTAGGAATGCTAGGAATAGTCCGAGCTTGTCCAAGTCCTAGTTAGGTCACATTGTCCTTACTTATAAGTATAAAAGTAATGTTTTTGCTGAGAGTCGAACCCTCAACCATTACATCAACCATTATGTAAACAAAGACACGACTAACCATTACACCACAAGGGCGTAAATGGTCACATAATTGAACACCCTAGATAGGGTTCCTGGTGGCTGTGTATTACTATTACAAAGCACACAGCCATCATCAACAGTGCCAGCTCATCATGCTCAACCACCACCACCACCACACTCAACAACAACACCGCCCTCCTCCTCCCCTTGCCACCACCACCTCCCTAACACCCACAGCCACAGGTCCCACGGCCGCCACCACAGCACCACAAAACGGACAGGAGCCGCAACGCACATGAAACGGGCCCAAATGACGCTGTCGTCATTTGGGCCCTAGGTAAGTTAATTTATATTCATTTCTCATTATTTTTGTTTGAACTAACTTATGTTTTTGTTAATTATAGGTTCTATCTATTTTGTAACGACACGACGACCCTAAAACCACGCCACCACCACTGCGAGCAACTGCTCACAGGGTGGAAACGGGGAGCAGGAACAGACCATGACGACAACCGCCAACGAGAAGACAGGACAACCAGGACCAGGACCAGCAGGGGCACAATGACAGCAGGACAATGACAGTGACAACGACGGCAGAGGGACGATGACGGCAACGGCAAGGAGGGGGTGATGACAACAGCGACAGCGACAATGCCAGCCCAACAAGACCCAACAATGAATGACCCACCACCCGCCCCCAGCCTCACGAGCAACTGCTTGTGGGGTGGATCACGGGTGGAACGATGAAGCCAATGACTGAGTGGGACAGGGGTGCCCACCACCACCAGACGAGGAGGGACGAGGGGATGATGAGACGACGCACTAAAAAGGATTATGATCATCATCATTAGGAGGGTTGGGAGGTAAGGGTGGAGAATCGGGAGGACTGCTAGGGTCCGAATGATGATTGTTATGGGATGGGTCCACATACTCCAATGGTGTAGGGGATCAGGAATGTGGCTGAGGTTCGTTAGTTCCCTGATTATTATTGGTGGACATTAATGTAGCACTAATTGACGGAGCACCTTCGCCAATTTGATGAAAGATGTTAGAGGGTCATGAAGTTTGTCCAAACGTAGATGATGATTTTGGAGGACTAAGAACAGAACAGCGAATTGCAGAAATTCTGTGGATCGTGCCTGTTCATCAGGAGTTCTGAGTGGTCCGTTTTCGAGTTGTAGTCTGGGTGGTGGTCATGAGTAACAACGAAGTGTAAATTCGAATATACTGTTATAGGCTGAGGTTGAAGGGGAATCCGCCTGGGAACCGATTGGTAATCCAGAGGGGTATCGAAGAGAACTTGCCTTCAACTTTTAATAAGTTGCACCCTTCGCTTGTTACAGTGTTCAATTTACTGGGGGGTGATCGGGAATTCGAGTAGGGGACCAATCGGAAGTCCAAAGACAAAGACAAGAGGATGGTTAACATATGATAATGTCTGATAACATGTGGTAACGTCTGAGAACGTATTGTAACATCTGAGAACATATGGTAACATCTGATATCCGAATTGCCTAATACAAATGAAATATCTAAGTTTAAATACTAATACGAAATCCGAGATCAGAGATTCGATCGGAGACCGAGGTGAGAGCTATGTACATTAGCTGTGGTTGGCAGTATGGGCAGTACCTGAGGTAATAACCTGAGGTAAAATCCTATGAGTAACTACAGTAACTATGTACGAAGTCTACAATATGCACTGGAACAGAATCTGATTGATCTCAACATATATCGGAATTTGGAGCGGTGTTCCATCGGAAGTCTGAGTCGGGTGGAACGGAATGTAACAATTTTTAATACTATATTAAGAAGATGAAGTGCTGTTGGTCTTGGGTGAGTGACTGCCATCTACCTCAATACATTGACTTTCCACTTCTTTTATATAGACTCATGTACTGCACCAAGGTGTTAAATTTACTTATAACACCTTGGTATGTCTGCATATACTGTCACTTATAGGTCCCATGAGCTGGCATGGAGTTACCAGAACATTATGTGAGTAGGTGAGGATCCGGCTGTATAGGATGAAGTATTGACTATTTGAATCACTTGTAGGCTATACATAAGGGTAATGGACTACTATAGCTATATGGAACGAGTTTTGGACAATTTGTAAGGTGTGTAATGTATGGTGAGCAAAGTTCACCTATGTTGATGGGGAACCCATGCTCTGGTGAGCCAGGACCTTAGGAATCAAAGAAAGCGAACACTTTGGCCCCACGGATCTCACAGGGTCAGTGTATCTCCTCCTGAGTACATATTCTTTCTTCTGTCTGTACTGACAACTGTAGAGCCTTCAGGGGCTATATCAGGTCGTCCATTAGGATTATTATACTCCATTTCAATGTGCATTTTATCAGGGGAAGGCCTAGGGATGCAGGTAAGTGACAACACCCCACCCTCCCCATACAGGTGCACTGACAGGGAGCATCTTATCCACAGCTCTCCCAACACCAATTCCCTGGTCTAGATACATCCCCCTACCATCTATATACATTTTTCCAGCTGTAGAGAGCTTACAAATCCAGTAGATGGCACCCCCTCCCCCTCATTCTGTCACTTTTCCCCATGTCCCCCCTTCCCATCTCATACAGCACCCTTTGCAGTCATATATATAGTTATATATATGAATATATAGCATACACATGCATTTCAAACCCCCTCAATGAATAGAAGAGACCAACCTCCACCTCTCAACCAGGGAGAATGCTTGTTAGGATGAGTCAAATATAGCTGTAAAAGCGAAAATAACTGTTTATTAACACTATATATACATACATAAATGTTATCTACCAAAAAAAAGCGAAGAGAAAGGGTCAGGAATGAATGAAATAGCCTGCTCATCATCGGGGATGATGAGCACAACATTAGCTGAGACTGTGGTGCATGTTGATCAGATGGGTGCTGGTTGTGGCAGTATATCCCACACATTCCTGAGGTGTGATGCTTATGTGAGCATAGTGGTGTATGCCCTTACTATTAGTGGTGTTTGGATGTGAGCTAGGGAAAGGATTGATGCCCGTGTTGGGCTCTGAGCAATTCAAGCCTAATAATAGTGAGGCAGGCACAAGATCATGCACTATTATTAGGCTTGTAATGTGGGAAAGCCAGGTGGTCATGCCTTAAACCTATAGAGGGGCATAGCCAGTGGAATTAGTGCTGTAAACATTGTGAATGAGGGCATAGTAGTATGTAGTAGAATGGCTGTTGTAGGCAAAGTGGGAATGTCATGACATTAGAGGTATTAAAACAGCAGTGACAAGGGGCTGATTGGCCTTCATTATCATGCCATTATGATTGTTTTCACATCCCAACTGCTAGTTCTCTCCAGTCCAATGGCTTCTGCTGAAATTTCATTCAACAATTACCTCTTATGTAATCTCATCATAAACATTAAAGTGTCAAAACACCATGCAACAAAATCTGGAAAAATTCACAAAGCAATGGGAAAGAGGAGGTACTGTATGGTACCATGTTTTGGACTATCAAAAGGGCTACAAAGGTTTGGCTGGCCCTTCCTTAGTATATGCTTAATTTCATTTCATCTACCATAAAGCAGGACATTTGTATTACATACTAAAAATGTAAGGGGTACATGGAATTGAGGGCAGTGTTAAGAGATGAGACTACATGTATACAAAGCCCATACCATCATCCACCTTGTGTCAAGATTTGAAGCCAAATAGAAATGAAATGGATGAGAACTAGCTCTCAGACAGATTAGGTGCTTCAGTTCCCACAGCTAAATATGGTAATTCCTGATTTATCACTGGTCAAAACAGGCAGTGCTTGTAACAAGGGAACATTGAAGACCCAAGGGTTGACATGGGTGCTGCCCTAGGTATGGTCTATTCAACTGTACTACAGAAAACACACAAAAAACATTATCAAGATGTAGAGGTGACTGACTGAGTACCTAGTGTGGCTGGGTACCTGACCAGGCACAGTACCTCTGAGACAAGCTTGTCATCAGGCTGGAGCACAAAAGTGACTGTCAGGAAGGTGAGATCAAACATGGCTTGGACTGTCTGAAGGAACTGAGAAGATTGCATCATGAAGTGCGCAAAGTTTTCCACCTGGGCAGTATGGTTGAGTTGAGCCTCAGCTTCAATGGTAGCAATATGTGTTGCCTTCTTGCTGACTGATTTGGATGGTTTGAGCAACTGGGCCAGAAATGCACACCTGAACATTCCAAGCAACTAGAGATGAGAGAATACACAAGTATGTAATGAGAAGCACACACCGGCTTGCTGTTTCCTTGAGGGACTGCAATGGCAATGAGCTGAGAAAAGCTAAGATATGAGAAGATCTAGAGGATTTCAGCTACTCACCACAAGGGGACATGAATCATCTTGTTTGAGGTTAGAGGGGAATTGTGGGGGAATAAATGGCTTGACAGACTTTGGAAAGTCTGGACGTTTCTCATTGATATCATTGTTGCTCAATCCTCCAATGGCAGGATGTTTCTGACCGCCAACTTTGATAAGAGTTTTCAATCCACTGTTCTTGTATTGCTTTGGCACATGGTCACCAGTTCATTGACTTGTTGATCATCAAACAATTAATCAACTGATCTGATAAATAAGCAGATAAGAAAATGCATGATTCACCTCTGCTTCTTTCCTCCCCCACCTTGATGACCTTCAAGCACCATTCCTTCAATGTCATTGTGGACTCCCTGCTTGCCTCGTTTTGCTGGCTGCTTTTTCTATAACTGACTCAGTAAGTCATTGAATGTGTCATGGACAAAGCAGGACTTATGATCACAACTTCAGACTCATCCTCAGAATCATCACTACTAGCATCAGCAGCTTCAAAGTCAAAAGACTCCTTGTCACTTCCAGGGTTGTGATACTGAGTGTGAACAACAGCTGAGAGCTGACAAGTGCCCTCCTCCTCCATTTCAACATCTTGTTGCTCCTTGGCAATTATCATTGCAGCCAGAGCCCTTTTGGCCTCCTCACCATGCTGTACCTGTTCCTCGGCAGCCTTTTGAAGTGCCTCACGGTCAGCAGCAACTTGTTTAGATGTGTGTCTAGGAGCAGCAGCAACCCCATTTCACAGACCAGGGTGTTCATTATGATGCTCACAGGTCAGGAAGGTTCCCGAGCTGGTACTGCACCCACTCCCCCTTGATGTTTGGCAGCTCAAAGATTCCTTGGACTCATGCAGTATCTGGCACACTTTTTGCCAGACATAAGTGCGTTTACCAGCCCGCTGTCCTCGATAACGAGAGACAGTCAAGCCTTCCATTGGTGACTGTTGCATGACCACTGCTTCCAGATGATCAAAGACATCTGTTGCACGACTCCAGTGCTGAAGCTGATTGACCATGAATCACCCAAACCTATCTGGGTGATTTGTGATGCTTCAGTCTTTGGGACTGGAGCAATGTATGGGCAGGGACCGGAATGGCAGACTTGTTGGCCTACCAGCTTCCTGTCCAAGAGGTTCTCGGATGCTCAAAGGAACTACAGCACCTTTGAGCATGAGACAATAGCCATACTTGAGGCTCTCCTCAAGTGGGAAGACAAACTGATCGGCAGACATAATCAGTTGTCACTGATCACCAGGCGCTGGAGTTTTTCCAAACCCAGCATCGACTTTCTGCTAGGCAAACATGATGGATGGAATATTTATTGTGTTTCGACTTCGACATTCATTATGTCAAAGGTAAACTGAACAAAGTAGCGGATGCTCTGTCCACTACTACCAGTTCAACTCTTGGGATGACACCCCTCTAGTCCAGCACTACATCTTCACAGACGTATGCCTTGATCCAAACCACGAGGATCTCCCATGGGACTGACACCTTGAGTTAAATAATCAAGTAATCAAGAATTGATCCACCACATCTCAGAAACGACAGATTGGCGAACAACTCAGGGCCCTCGAAGAAAGAATCGAAGAGCAGGAAAGTGCTGCTCTGCATATGAGCGGTAGCACGGAAGGGGAAGGTTCCCCTTCTCCCAATAATGACAAAGGATCAAAGGATGACCCTTCAATCTTTGAATCTCAATCAAGAGGTCCCAATCTCCAGAAGTTCATGATGGAGCAGGATCCCTTGCATGACAACATCCAGAAGGGATATATAGTCAACTGCATTTTCAAGAAGATTCTTGAAAAACCTGAGGATCACCCGGGCTTCGAGATCCGAGATGGCTTCATATGGATGAAGATCCAAGGTGGGGAGGAAGTATTGTGTGTTCCCTCCACCAATTCCAAGGGTACGACCTTACATGGTCATATCATTGAGCAGGCCCATATGATCATAGCGCATTCCAGCCCTTTGAAGATGTCGGAATACATCCACCATTGGTATTGGTGGCCTCAACTTCAGTATGAGGTTGAGACTTTCTGCAACTCATGCGAATGATGCATTCACTGGAAAGGGGAATATCGCTCACCTCATGGCAAGCTGCACTCCCTGCCAACCCCTGTCCGACCCTGGGAATCCATAGGCATGGATTTCATCGGACCATTCCCCTAGTCCGATGGGCACAGCTACCTCTGGGTGGTAATTTGTTGTCTATCTTCAATGGTTCACTTGATACCATTGAATACAACAATGACAGCTACCAAATTATCTCCTTTATTTATAAAGGAGATTGTCTGCCTTCATTGACTCCCAAATCGATCATATGTGATCAAGACTCAAAGTTCATGTCCAAATGG
Organism: Tricholoma flavovirens; assembly: GCA_003313805.1. Lineage (NCBI taxonomy): Eukaryota > Fungi > Basidiomycota > Agaricomycetes > Agaricales > Tricholomataceae > Tricholoma > Tricholoma flavovirens. Next base: position 9,677 of record QLOK01002043.1, read on the forward strand.
TGGTGTGAGGTGCACCGTATCTTGGACATCAAGCTATTGATGTCCACCTCATTCCATCCTCAGACAGATGGAATCACTGAGAGAGCGAATTGTACAATCACTCAGATATTATGTGCATTTATTTCATCCAACCAAAAAGATTGGGTGAAACTCCTGCCCTTGGTAGAGTTGGCAACAAACTCTACAATCAACAGAGTGATGGGCATGGCCCCATTTGAGATATGCAGCAGAATCCTGCCTTGGATGATGCAGGACCTTCCACTAACAGAATGCATCCCACCTGGGGTGCACACATTCACCATGGATTCCCTTTGCAACATGGCAGTAGCACATGATTGCATTATCACTGAACAAGTATTTCAGCGATACTATTGGCCAGCAAGCTTCTATCTAAATTCATAGGTCAATACAAGGTCCTATGAGCATTGCCCGAATCCTCTAACTACAAGTTGGAGCTCCCAGAGGAACTCAGGTGCAGGTGAATCCACCCATGCTTCCATGTGAGCCTTCTCAGGCCACATCACCCCAACAACTACACTCTGTTTCCCAACAGGCATACCCTGGAAGCATATTACTTCAGTGCTCCTGACAACACTGAATGGTATGTGGAAGAAATTACAGCCCACAAATGGGTGGGCCATAACATTCAATTCAAGGTGAGGTGGAGTCTAGGTGCCACCACTTGGGAGCCTTTAGCAAACTGCAATGAACTTGCAGCTCTGGACTCCTATCTGTCGCTGATGGGCATCAGCGACTGGAGAGCTCTCCAGCAGCATGGAGCAGGCACTGCATGCAAAGGAAGGTGAGAAGGAAGGGCTCTAGGCCCTTCAGAGTCAGCTGGGACACATCACACATGAGCCCACAGCTGACTCAGGACTCGAACTCCGCAGCTGTATATGACACACCGCAGAGTTCAAAAAATTTGTTTTTTCTCTTTTCCCATCACTGTGGTACTTCCCATGGCAACCCCACACGATGCAGACAACCCCATGGGGGACGACACTACTTCAAACTCTCACCGAGTGTGTGAGATCAACCCTGGGGGTCAATCTCAAAAGGGGAAGGAGAAGAGGAGGAGGTCCGAGCCACCCAGCTCGGACAGCAAAGAGGAAAGGGAGAGGAGACCACATTCACCAAGCCCTGGTAAGCTACGAGCTTGGGTGCGAGTCAAGCGACAGAGCGCACAAGGTGAATGACAGAGGAGAGACAGTGTAGGCACCAGTGCCTATACCATCAGCTCGTGGCACTGTGATGAGCATGGCAACCTCGTCCATCAAGGCCAATGTAATGTGTGTCAAGACTATGCATTACACATCTATGGGCATGCCCTAGATGAGGATGCTGATTACTTTGACACAAGGGACTGTCATGACAATGATTTGACCCACCCCTTGAGGGTCAAACACGATAAAACCTTCAACAAATAAATGAAGATATTTTGATGCTCAAGGACTCCATCCGGGCCCTTGAGGATGAACTAGACCACACCAAGGGTCTATTAGATGACAGAAGGACAAAGAGGCCTCGCACACAAGAGCCCTCGCCCCCCCCTCTGAGATGACTCAGAGGGATCTTTACATGGCAGCCGCCTCTAGATCGGCTGTTCCATGTGTTGTGCCTCCCCAAGTTAGGGATGCAGATGTCGAGATGAAGGCAGTGTACCTGCCTCTAAGCTTCAGCACCTCAAATAGCCAGACTGGCAAACTGGATCCTGGCAGGCAGGCTGTCAGGAACACTTCCATCAGCAATTCCTCAGAACACTGAGGAATTCGACCAATGGGCTCAGGTGGCACACACCCCCAACAATTACCCTGACCTCCAATGGGCATGCAAGTACATGCACTACATCAATGAGGTCCCATCATCCCATCATTGGCTAGAAGTCTGCTGATGAATCATTCTCTGGCGAGCTGGAGGCTTCCCAGCTGGCTCCCAGAGGAGCAACAGTCAAACTGTGGAGTGCATCGACTGAAGGGCCCCACTCACTTGGAGCAACCAAGCATGACCAACACCACTGAGCATTGGGCTCATTTTATGCATCATCATCAATACCAGTGGCAAACCATGCCTGGTATCCTGCTGGACCTGCACAGGGTCTTGCTTCCCCATGTCAGGGGAAACCTCCTGACATATCAGCAAGTCCCCGCTAGACTATCCCAGCGGCAAAGGTTTGGACTTTACCTCCACCTGGCAGAGGTGTTCATCCTGCCCAGACTCTATTGCCAGGTGTGAGAATGCGAGCACATCGCCCTGGCCCCAAGTCACACTCGACAACCCTTGTCAAGTGTTACAGACAATACTACTGTCAAAGAGGTTGTCCGACACCTCACAGCAATAGGAGTCACAGACCTCGAGGTCCGTGAAGCCCATCATTATGCTCTTGGATGGCTTTCTCATATGGCCAACATGAGCAACCCTTGCCTGGAAGAGCCCGAAGCAGCCTCAGGGATCTTGAATTGACTGAGGCAATCACAGCCTAGTCCAGAGGACACCCCTCTGATGACTGAACCCCATTGGTGGACACCTGGCCCCACCAACATCTCATTCTCGGGTCCTCAACCAAAGAGAAAGCAAGAACCGACCGTCCCTCTGAGGAGCAGTCCCCCTAGTAATCCAGCTGGAGCCCTGGCTGGACCCAGTACATATCCACAGGGAACCGCCTGGGGATTATCCAGACAGCCGCTAGTGGTATGAAATAGCGTACCACAACCAGCCCTAGCAGGGCCATCCACACTGGCCCCTGCTCAACCTAGCCGAACAGACGAAGGGCTCACAGGCTCTGATCCTGACCCAACCAGCTGCTGGGGTGATGTACCCATCACCTGAAAACTCACTCCAGGCCAAAAGAGGGCCCTGAAGATTAAACGATGGGTTGAATTGGGGATTCCTCTAAGAGGGTTTGGAGGGGGAAGGTCCTCCAACCAGTTTGCAGTTGTTGCAAGTTTCTCGCAATGAAAGAAGAAGTCTGGAAGCATCAGTGACAGCACTGATGATGTTTCTGAGGATGACCCTGACCCCGTATTGTCAGTGGGTCTCCGAGCTCAGAGAGCTATCTCTGAGACACCAGTATCTCAGGTACCTTTGTTACCCAGCTCGGGGGTCCCTGACCATGAGTGAACCATCAAATTCATGCCCAGCCCAGAGCATGGAGCAATGATCGTGGGAGTGTTTGCGGGCACATCTTTGACCCAACTGGTTGATGACCTTCCCCTCAATGACCTAGGATTGGTCAACGAGGACAAGCCCAAGGATGATTCTACTAGTATGTAGAACATCCCTCTAAACAACAAAAAAGACAGCTGCCTTCTGCTGTTGGCTGAAGCCAAAAGGGGAGGGTGTTGTGACCTGGACTCTATTTATATTTGTTATAATACCTTTCCATTGCCTTTGGACTGGCCCTTATAAGGGACCAGTCTTATGTAATATACTAGATCTTTTTACTACTCTACAGTACTTGACACGAAATATATGTTATTCATGTTCGGGTAGTGTGAAGTCTAAAAAGACCCAAAGGCATGGGTCATAAGCTCATGAGTGAGATGGAGGGGGAAAAAAAAAGTGGCCACTGACCAATTACTTAGTCATCTTCCCACACCCCCCAAACATGACCATCCTCTCTTACTTACATCTCCCAATGTGACTTCCCTCCCATGCCCCCCCACACATGACCTCCTTCCTTTACTTACTGATTTGAGCATCTCATGTCCATCCCTGCACAGTTTTCCTTCCAACTTTTGTATTCTATGCCCTCTACTCCCCTCTATCTACTGCAGCTTTCTGATTGGGTCATTGCTGTGATATTCTCAAATTATTACCTTTTTAGGAACACATAATTCAACTCATTCTCTGGTACAGTCTCCTGCTTAATGTATGCACTCTAATGAAAGTAAACATCATATACTATTATTCCCTGCCCTAGTGACAGAGGAAAGTGACAGGTTCTGGCCCACAGGCCATTGTGTGAGTGACTATACCTACCTCACTACATCTCAACATACCACATGTCTTTCCTATGCTAACTTGTCTTCATGAGGTGTGAATAGGGCTCACAGTACCTTATTCCATCTGTGTATGCCCTCTATTAATGAGATGGAACTGCTAGAAGTCAGTGATAAGGAAACAGGTGAGTATTCAATAAACCTACCTTGCTGGGCTAGCCTTTGACCATACAGGTCATATCTAGGCTGTTTCCTGCAGGGAATGGACTCTAATATTCTCTGAGTGTGAGCAGTGGATGTTGGGGATCACAGGGAAGACATGGTGAGTCAAGTTCACATTTGTTGATGGGAGACCCATGCCCTCAAGGGCTGAAACCTTTCTCTCCTGCCATGGCATGTATATACCCTTATTCTAGTTGAACAATAGGCCTAGGAATCCAGAAAGTGAACATTTTTGGCCCACAGATATTTTGCAGTAAGTATTCCCCCTGAGCCTATGTTCACATTTTTGACTTTACAAGCCATCTTAGAACCTCAGGTAAGGATGTATATTATATGTAGGCCCTATTTTACTCTTATCCAATGCACATATAGCCAGAGGAGTTTGCAGGAGAACAGGAGAGTTACTATCTCTCTCATTACCACTCACAACTCATCTGACACTTCATCCTTGCTCCCTTTCTTCCTATACTCAATTTCCTACTCCTCATGATACCCCTTCATCCCTTCATGAGCACATTTTTGATCCTGGAG
>QLOK01002076.1:0-22148 GCA_003313805.1 Tricholoma flavovirens
TTGATCTCTTTGGTTGCCATGTCGGTGTATAGGTCGTCGTCGTCGTCGAGAAAGGTGAGCTTTGGCAGTTCCAGGGATTCTTGTTTAATCTTCAATGGTTCTTCTTCTTCTTCGGCTGAGAAGTCTTCTTCTGTCAGGAATCTTCCTGGGTGTCCTGGTTCTGTCTTCATGAACCACTTCCTTTGTGTTTCTGAGAATCGAGTCTGTCTTCCTTGGTAGTTATACCAGAGCCCATCTTTGGTGATGGCTCCTCTTGGTAGTCGATCAGCGGACTGCTGTCTTCGTGACATGGTTGCCTACTCTTGAGACAAGAGGGCGTTTAGTGTTCAGCTTGACCTTTTGTTAAGACAATAGTCCCAACTCAAGTCCAAGCGCTTCTGCTGATATAGTCGATCAGCGATCAGAGGTTCTATCTGCTTACTGGAGGCTTTCTCAGTAGCGCATTCTGTCTTACCAACTCAGAGGCTTTCTGAGTGGCTGAGGATGACTGTACTCATCGAGTTTAGGATGTAGATTGCTCAGGTCAAGCTGAGGAGCCAGACCTACTAGTACTACGGTTTATATACAAGAGGTACGGTCCTTATCTACCAATAGGTAAAATAGACGAAATCAATAAGAGGGAACAATAGAAAGTGAAGTCAAGGAAGAAATGGGAGAATGGTCGGAGAGAGGGAGATAAGGATCTAAGGAAGTAATAGGGAAATTGTCCATAGAAGTAGTAAGCAGAAATGAATAAGGAGAAACAATGTCTGGTCCGTCTGTTGCTAGCAAAACTGTAACATAAAACTATCTTCCGTACCCATTACGGTTCCTATGAATGGTTGGTTGTACCATTCAGTCTTACAAATGCACCAGCAACTTTTCAACGATTCATGAATGACATCTTTCACAACCTCCTGGACGTTTGCGTCATCATTTACCTCGATGACATCCTAATCTACTCTAACAACATGTCCCAGCATCAAAAGTATGTCAAAGAAGTACTTTGCAGATTGCGTGCAAACAGCCTCTACACAGGTGCACAGAAATGTGAATTCCACAAAAACACTGTGGAATACCTCGGATTTATCCTCTCACCCAACAGTTTGCATATGGCCCAAGATAAGGTCCAGTCCATTATGGATTGGCCCGAACCCCGCAAGGTAAAAGACATTCAGTCGTTCCTAGGGTTTTGCAATTTTTACCACCGCTTTATCCACAAATATTCCGAGATTACCATACCCCTGACCTGGCTAACCCACAAACACATGCCCTGGAATTTTAGTGAAGGTTGTCGAACTGCCTTCAATCGTCTGAAAGAGGAACTCACCCATGCCCCTATACTCACTCATTGGGTCCCAGATTCTCATATGGTCGTCAAAACTGATGCCTCAGACTATGCCCTTGTTGCTATCCTTTCCATCTATACTTCTGATGGAGACATCCACCCCATTGCATTCCATTCATGTTCCTTCAATGCTGCAGAACTGAACTACGACACTCATGACAAGGAATTATTAGCCATCTTTGAAGCATTCAAGCATTGGTGCCAATACCTCAAAGGCAGCGCAATTCCTGTCGACGTGGTTACTGACCACAAAAACCTGGAATATTTCGCTACCACAAAGTTACTCACTCAATGCCAAGCCCGCTGGTCTGAATACCTTTCACAGTTCAATATGGTTATTTGCTTCCATCCTGGGAAGCTAGGAGCAAAACCCGATGCTCTAACTAGACGATGGGATGTCTACCGCAAAGGGGGAAATAGTGACTTCACCATGCAAATCCGAGCAATATGCACCCTATATTCACCAATGAGCAACTCACCGCCTCATTACGGGCAACTTATTTTGCCACACCAATCCTTCATACCACAGTGATTACAACTCCATAACACCATCCAAGAATCTTACTCCCTTGACCCTGTTTCTGCTGCGCACTTCCAATCCCAAGTGGGCCATTGATAGCAGTGGTTTACTATGTTGTAATGACCGCATCTACATTCCTGATGCTAACAACCTTCGACTCAAGATCCTGCAGTACAAACATGATCACATTCTGTCAGGACACCTTGGTCAGAACAAGACACTCCAACTAGTACGATGAGACTACTTATGGCCAAACCTTCGAACATTCGTCCAACATTTCTGCAACTCATGCACAACTTGCAAATGCTCAAAGGCCCTGCGGCATAAACCTTACGGCTTTTTGAAGCAACTCCCGGTGCCAGAAAGACTGTGGAACTCCATCTCCATGGACTTTATCGAACACCTACCCATGTCCTCTGGCCACACCTCTATCCTCGTCATAGTTGACCATCTATCAAAGTAAGGTATCTTCATTCCCACTGTGGATGAAATCACCACTCCCCAACTTGCAAAGTTATTCGTGATCCATGTATTCTCGAAGCATGGAGTTCCCATGCATGTTACATGCCACTGCAGATCAGAATTTGTTTCCGCTTTTTCTGTTCTCTAGGACAAGCCCTGGACATGAAGATTCACTTCACCTCAGGCTATCACCCAGAAGGAGATGGGCAAACCAAACGTCTCAATCAGACCTTGGAGCAATACCTACAGATATTCTGCAATTATCAGCAGGATAATTGGTCTGAGCTTCTGCCCCTAGCCGAGTTCACATACAACAATGCTCCAAGCGCTACCACAGGTGTTTCACCCTTCTATGCCAACAAAGGATATCACCCGAACATCACTGTATATCCTGAACAAGAAATCGCATCACAACGTGCCCATGAATATGTCGTGGACCTAGATGAACTCCACACTGAACTCTGCACCCAGATGTCTGCAGCACAAAAACACTACCAAGAACCCGCGGATCGCTGACGGCAACCCACACCTAACTTTACCATTGGTCAAAAAGTCTTCGTTAATGCTGACCACATTCGTACTACAAAACCATCCAGGAAACTCACTGAGGAATACCTTGGCCCATTTGAAATTATAGCTCAACCCGGTACCCACTCATTCACACTACAGTTACCCGTGCATATGCACACTATACACCCCGTCTTCCATGTTTCCCAACTGGAACCAGAAGTCCCGAACCAAATCCCAAATCGAGTACAACCTGCACCCCCTCCTGTCATAATCAATAATGAACTTGAGTATGAGATAGCTGAAATTTTGGACTTGAAAATCAACAACCACAGGAAATGTAAACTCCTGTACTTCGTTCGCTGGACAGGTTATGAAGGCACCAATGAAGAAAACTCTTGGTTACCAGCTATGGAACATGACCACACCCAGGAACTTATCTCTGACTTCCACACGCATTACCCATGCAAACCCGGTCCCTTACCCCTCTAAAGTTTCACTTCATCTCAATTATACTCTTATGGTTTTTCAGAAACAGATAGTTTAATTATTTACACAAACAATTTTTCCATACTTTTCTACAGTATGGAGAACCTGCATTTTACCTGCCGCCTACTCTGCAGCCACTTCACCTCCCCCCTCTGTAACCTCTCCCTCTGCTGGACTACCCTTCTCCCCATCTTCTGACCCCTCAATCCGAGTTTGGAGGAATTCCCAGAATTCCTGGTTTTCCTCCTCCAGATCCCTGATCTCCTCCTCGATCTCGCCATCCCTCCACGAATCAAACCATTGATCGTCAAGACCATGATCCGTGATCTCATCAGCCTCGTCAGCCGCGCCCTCCTGCAGCACACCCTCAATCCTCTCCAGCCTCGCGTTCACCCCTTCCAACTCTGTCCCCATCTTTTCAATCCCCACCACCAACCTCTCGAACAACTTCATTCCATCCCCACCCAGAGCAGGAAACCTGCTCAACCCCGCAGCCAACTCGCTCCACACCACCTCGCACTTCTGCTTGACTTTGAGGCAGGACTTACAAGTCCTACCCTGTGCCCCCGCAACCTGCACACAGTCCACTTTTTGGAGATTACATCTAGAAAAGCCATTAGAAGTAGCAAACAAGAAACGAAAAGGCCATGCACTTGCGACAGGACACCACTGCCACCTCTTCCTCTTTGACCTCCTCAGCCGACTTACGTTTTTTGGCAGCAGGTGCCTCATCGTTCCTGTCCGTCATATCTGCTCAATGCTTAGCGGCTTTTTTAGCGGCCTTCCGTGCCGGTTCAGCTTTCTTGGCCTCTGCCAACTCTGCCAACTTCTTCTTTTTCTCCTCACGCTCCTGTTTCCGTCTCGCCTCAGCAGCCTCCTCCTCCTCCATGGCAGCCAATTCAGCCTCGAGGTCCACAGTGGTCTTTTTTGAACTGGATGATTCATTGGTAGTGGCTGGCATAGGAACAGATGACAGATAGACGCTGGAAGATGATGGTTGGGAATAAAATCAAGAAATTACCAAATCAAGACATTGAACAATCACGTGCCTCGAAGGCTCAGCACTAAGTGGGAAATACTGTCATGCTCCAATCTTCTGACATCGCAAAACCCATGGGATGACCACAGTAATACCGATAGGAAGGGATCACAAGGATTAGTAACCAAAATAGCAATCAGTTACTACAAGTCCAACTCAGGAAAATAGGAGAGAACACTGTGGAATATTCTAGGCTTCGGGCTACCCGTGTAATCCCTGAGTTATCTTACTCATCTATTAGTAATAGTCATTGTAGACTCTACTAGATTATTGTAGAAACATTTGTACTTAGTATATAAGCTCACACATTAGGTCAAGCTATTCAGTTTGAATATTGATTAGTTAAGCACTACTTGGAATCTTCATCCTCACTTGCCATCATGTATGGAAACCAGGCGCATAACCCGTGCATTCGCATTCAAGTCCAGTAAATCAGAGACAACCCTAATCAAGAGGAAAGGCGCAACTTCTTATAAGTTGAAGCCAAGTCTCATTTGTCCCCCTTCGGAAAACCTGCATGTTTTACAATTCCTCCCTCACAATAAGCATGACCTTAACAGTATGGTGGAACCTCCTATACCTTGAAAGACTGTTGGATTCAAGATCGATGGGTTGACTCCAAAGTTTCAATGCTCACAAAAATCAGTACAGCAGACAAGCTGAAGAATCGTGTTCCTGGTTTTTTCTGTGGTGGAGATGTCGAAATTGATGGCAAGGTTGACTGCACTGGATGATATCATGAAGAATTGCAAGGCCCCCTGCACTCATTGTCTAGGCATACTCACCAGCGCTTTGTCTGCACACCTATTGGTGAACCCCTCATTGCATTTCACTCCAAGAAAGAATTCATAAGTATCATGAAATCAATCATTACTAGTATGCTTTTTTATTATATTGACAAACATTGCGAGGCTCATTCTAAGTTTCTAGCACATGATATACTATTCAACAACTATGCAATCTTGCATCATGATGTCAGCCTCAACAACATTCTGCTGTTTCGACTCAATTTAAAGACTGAAGCAGGGGGTCTCTTAATTGATCTTGATTATGGCGAAGAGATCGAGTTTGTTCATGAAGGCGATGTTACTATGATGGACAACAATACAGACAATACTGAAGGTGAAGAGGCTCAGGTCATCAGTGATGTTTCCATGGAAGTTGCTGGCAACCCCTATGTCAATCTGTCGCCCCTTTCTACCCTTCACAAAGAAAGTACAGCAGAAGGCAAAGTGACAGTGGCAGGTGCTGGCAATGCAGTGCCTGTGGTAGAAATTTCTGACCATGTCCGCACAGTATGTCTTGCTATATATTGTTGGCAGCAAGTACTTATTGGTGTGTATCTTAGGGCATGCCACCATTTATGGCAATAGAGGCTCTCATCACCCCAAAAAATGTAGAATTTGCCCACCTGCCCTCACATGATCTCGAGTCGATTCTCTATGTTATCCTTTACATCTGCACATTCACCCAAGGGCCTTGCCAGTCTCTCTGCTTGGATTTTGACATCCCTGAATCACTCTACATGAAATCATGGTTCTCGACTGACCCTGTTGATGTTATTGGTTTTCGCAAGGTTGGACACATGTCTCAACCAGAACAAACCATTATTCCAGGCTTCACAAAGTACTGGGAAGACTTCATCCCTTATGCATTGGAGCTGATCCGGACTTGCTTCCCTCCCAAATACAACACTGCCTGTCCCAATCACCTTACACATGAAAAGATGCTGGTTGTCCTTGAGAAAGCATACTGTTCCATGAAGGAACCAGGCAGGATGCCTATCAAATTGAGCAAACCAATCACTGGATTGAAGAGAACCTGACAGTCTGGTGGTAAAGCAGTTGTTGTCAAGAGAAAGAAGCGTAAGCTGCAGAAGTCGAAGGCAAAGTGTTGAAGTGGGCTATCGCAGGGTTGTTACATAGTTCTATTTGCATGCATTTTGATCATCTCTTGTCTTTTACTTTTATGTTACCTATACTTCATCGCTATGCTCTTACTCTGGACTGTCACCAGTTCACTCATATACGTGCATATACCTTTCAGTAAATTTCAGTGTTTTCAGTACTTCAGAATATGTCATCAAATTTTATCGAGGATCTTCTATTGTCATCGTGAGTATCCTCACCAAATAAATATCATGAGAGTTTTTCATTGCTACACTTGTTCTCAATCCAGCTGCCACACTCTGGCCCTCCAGGATGTTTCTGGGTCCCTACTCCAATCCAGGAGCAGTATTGAGCTCCAGTGGCCATAGTGTGAGCCCTATGAGCCTTGGAGTGGCCAACAATGCCAGCATTAGTGAAGACTCTGCCTCACCGTATCCTCCATCACTTTCTAATAGTAGCTCTCATCATCTTTCTTGGGATCCAACTCTATCATCATTGAATACCTCAAATGTGTTTCCCTATGTTGCAGACCCATTATTCTTCCATCAATCCATCACAGGTTTTGTTTTCACAATACCAGGATCTTCAGTGTCATGCCACTGAGCTCGAGAGGAAGAACATGTTGCTTCAGGAGCAGCACAGTACACTCTGGTAAAGTTAATCATACATTTAAACCAGATGGTGACTAATGCAAGCCTCAAGTGAGGCATACAATGCCTTATTGAAAGTCGTACCAGGTGCAGCAGTTGGCGAAAATGGTGGAATAAACCAAGACACATTCTCTATGCTCCCCCCACTGTGTCAAAAGGACTATCTGAAAATCAAGTTCTGGTTCAAATGCCAGTGGACCAAATTTACGAATAATCAGCCAGCGAATGCACTTTCGTCTTGTGGGAGGAGCCACACATCCCAAGGAATAAATGTGGCAACGCAATATGTGGAACTTGAAGACGGTACTGTAATAGATGGCGATAGGGCTACCGAGATGAGGAAATTTGCATGTGGTGTTTGGGTTTCACTTGCTAAAAACGGTGCTCCACCATCAAAATGGGGGCAAGCTGATGTCCAGGTGAGACAGCAGTACATCAATTCACTCAGCTCTCGATTTCCAGAACTCAGATTGTGTGACCTAGACTGGAAGGCCAAGCAGATCGCAACCGACAATTACCCATCCTGGTACAATACTTGGCTATCCAAGCAGAAGGCAAGCCTGAGGACCGCTGTAAAAGAGGAAGCAGGTGTCGATGTGCCACCTCAAACCCAAGTTACCAAACACTCCCAGAAGGCATCATCAGTAAAGTCTGAAGTGAAATGGGTAAAACTGGCAGTCCCATGCAATGGTGGACCTGAAAACACGGTGGGTGATGCCAACCACATAGCCGTCGATGTGGACGTTGTACAAGGTGATCATGATGCTTGCAGCTTGAACCACGTTACGCCAATTTCCCAGGTTAGTTTCAACAAGAGCTTCAAGTGATACATCCTTCATATATCATATTTGACAGAATGTGCCAATTGTGGATCCAAGTGCCAGTAGTGAAGCTAGTGAAGGGCCAGAAACAGAGAACGGTGTCGCGGTGAATCTCATAACTCTGGGTGCAGCAGATTGGGATAATACATTTGAGGTATGCTTTTAGTCTTATTACACAATCCTACTTACATTGGAATAGATAAACAATCACCTGAAGATTTCGGACAACTTGGCTGCCAGATTAGAGATCAATACCACCAACACACTCTCTTCAGTGCCACTTGTTCCACACAATTCTACGCTCCTCCCAACAGTGTCAGTATCTCCTGCCTCTCCATCTGCACCCTTGTCAGCATCACATTCCTCTATGCTCCTCCCAAAGCATCCACATCTGTAGTCCCATCCTCACCTACATCAGCGTTAGTAAACGCTCCCTATTCTGTCTGTTCTTCCCCTAGTCTCTGCACTCCTTGTGATGGCACCAGCATCTCTGGCCCCATCTTCACCTACATCTCCTGCATTGATGAACAATCTTCCAAATGTGTCGCAAACAACACATGATGGACATTTGGCCGACGTCACAAGCACTCCACCAATTCCCCTCCAGGCCTTTGTGCTCCAAACTGAATTGGCATCTCCAGTCCCATCCTTATCTGCAGCACCGGTGGCATACCCTAATAAGCTTCCCATAGCCTCGCAGACAGCTGTAACTGTCAACACTGATGTGTCTCTGTCAGCTGTTAATCAAGCTGATATCCCTACCAATGGAGGTGGAAAGGTCATGGCTGCTACCAAAAAATCTGCAAGAATGCGACCTGGCACATCAAACACAGCAAGGTATATGATTACCATCAATTGATATCAATCAATCAGTTTCCTTCCGTACTAACCTCATTTCCAGGAATTTATGTTCTTGAGAGTGGTGTCAACAAAATCCACAGGGAACTACAGCTGAGTTTAAGGAATATTTTGATAACCTGTCTCCTGATGTTTTGAAGGTATGTGAAACCGAGATTGTGGTGTTGCGTTAATCTGAACTTTTTGCTCAGCGATATGATGAACTCTCAGCTGCAAAACGGCTTGGGGACAAGAAACAAGTGAGTGTAATGCACATTTATTAACAAGTCCTAGATTGATTGATATTGATTGAAACCACAGAAAGATGCTGGGGAAGCTACTGGCGACGCCTAGAGATTGTTTGCGATTGTATGCCACATTTGGACATTTCTATTTTTAGCCCACAGTATGCGAATTTTGATATCTTATCAACTAGTTTCGAATAGATTCAAGTTAGATGCCCTACGGTTTAAATCTGAAACGTCCGAATCAGATCGAGAAAGATAATGCATTGAAAATCTAGCTCATTATTAATGTATGTATAACAGGGATCGAAGGGAATCGATAAAAGATGTATCAACTCTTTCACAATGAATATACCTCGACCAATATTGAAGGGAAATCGAGGTAGTGCATCAAATTTATTATTGGATTGAACTTGATAGATATCATCGGGTTTTCTCGATTTCCCTCGCTCAGATCAGAGCCGATTTTGACCGCTTCCACGCGGGCACTGATAGTTCAAGCTCGCGCCGTGGCTTCATCGCTCAGTTCACGGGTCTCGATATCAAACTCAGACACGATACGTTGGCCGATATTAAAGCTGCCATTGGCACCGCTCTACCAGGTCTCCGAATCCTCAGTGTGGAAAGTATATGAATGCTTAGGGAGTATTTACAAGCCGGTTATTTTTTACGCTAAATAATACCTTAGGCGGTCGGCAAGTCTCGTACGTCTATATCTCCCTGGTTCCGACTCCTCAATCGGTGCCGTACACAGGCACCAAAGAAATTACATGCGCTCCGATGCAAAGCCATCAATTAACGTCAGAGGATAGTCTCCCAAGCCTGGAATCCTAGTTAACGACATTGTCTTTATTCCAGTAGACCTTAGGAACAGCGGTGGTACAATCTTCAAATACTCACAGGCTCACGGGCACACCAACCGGGAAGGTAGCCAGTGTTGTCTTCGTCTTCTGCTCGCAGTCGCCAATAGGCTACTCACCTCCACACACAACTAAGATATTGGCGAATTTTACTTCAAACCAGGATCCTTCGTTGATCATCCTGCTCATCTGTTCAGCTATTTTATACTTGGTCCATGAGTTGAGGAAGCTTGCAAAACAACTCACGCAATTAGAATAATTAAGAGAGTTCACGGCAGGCGCTTTCGTAGTTCCATTCGTTGTCGCGCTCGATCTTCGGACAATCTCTGTGACCTTCTGGAGACCTGACAATGGTTCAAGAGAACATGCATCGAAATTCGTCTGGTTGATCATTTTGCGTTTTAAATAACACAAGGACGATGCAAGCGAAGGATAGAGATATATACTGGTCTATGGCGGCTGCAGCTGCAGGATGTGGAGAGTCAGTTAAAGGATCGTGCACCAGCTCAGCTGCTAATTGTTGTTCGGAAATTAAATAGCCCCAGTTCAATAACAAAGCCTAGAAAATGAAATTATGTCAACGTACGACTGAAGGAAACAAAAGAACGCTAGCGCTCTATCATTCGGCTCCAACGTTGGGGGACAAGCATTGATTACAGACAATGTCAGTGGACCTGGCTAGCACAAATGAGAACCAAATCTACAGATTCTCAAAAGAAACAAAAGGTATAATTGATAGTTGATACAGAGAGCATCTCTCTGGTGCCTTATGCACCATCATTGCCTGACGACAGAAGGATGAGCACCAAGTTACAGCTTTACGGTCGGGAGTTGGAAAGGGCGAGAGTCAAACGCACCAGAATCTTTCGTCCACTCCTCATGTCGTTGAATATCTTTATCCGTCACCGTTGGCCGCGTACTATCCAAGGACTTCAGAAAATCTGCGAGTCGGAGAGGTGGTTCCAATAGTTCATCGGATTCGATATCCGACCATGATTTTTCTTCGGCAGCAGGGTCCCCAGGTGAACAAGGTGTCCATTTAACCAAAGCCTCCCCATCGGAGGTTGGGTCCCGAACACGCTTGAAATGCGTTGCCGAGATGACCTTCCGAACAGGCTGCATTAGTGCGTCCCGTACGATGATGGAAATATCAGAGCCGGAGTAGCCATCCGTATTATCTGCCAGGACACGGAAGTCTTTTTGCGTGAGTTCATTAGGCGTGTCGCCAACGTGTAGTTGAAACATATGCTTTCGTGCTTCGGGACCTGGTAACGGAATGTATATTCGCTTCTCGAATCTATTTGGAAGGTTAACCTTAGATCATAAACCAATTGGAGAGTATTGACTAGACGCGCCTGCGCTTCATTGCGTTATCTAGTTGCCAAGGGATATTGGTAGCGGCGAGAACTAACACGCCGGTGTCGTCATGCCCAACACCATTCATTTGAACTAAGAACTCCGTCTTTATTCTTCTTGAACCTTCAGATTCAGACTCATTTCGGGAACCGGCAAGCGAGTCGATCTCATCAATGAAGATGATTGCAGGTTTTGATTCTCGGGCTAGTTCAAACAATTGTTTGACCAATCTGTAATGGTATATCAGAATGTCTATCCGCACTCTGGATGACATGTGCAACACACCTTTCAGAGTCTCCCTGCCACTTACTCACGAGATCGCTGGAGCTGACACTGAAGAAAGTGCTTTTGGCTTCCGTAGCAACTGCCTTTGCGAGATATGACTTTCCGGTCCCAGGCGGTCCATACAACAGAATTCCCTTCCATGGAGTCCGTTTGCCAGTGAATAAATGAGGGAATTTGATAGGTAGAATGACAGCCTCCTTCAGTGATGCCTTCGCTCCATCAAGGCCTGCAACATCGTCCCATCTCACATTTGGCTTCTCCGCCAAGATAGCACCTGCGAGACCTGCTCTAAGTTTCTTCACTTCGGGGTCCTGGTCGTCTTCATCATCCCTCCTAGTATGCTGCCCGTAAGGCCGTGGCGGGAATAAACGCAACCCAACTCACTTCTTGGCCGTTCCGCTCCCAGTAACACCAATAGCACTCCGCTTTATACTTCCTCCACCTGCAAGATGCTCTTTCAACATCTCTGCCCGGTTTAGGTATTCATTGATCTTTGTCCGGATGAGAAGTTTTGACTTATCATTCTTCTCGTCTGTTTGTAGGTGCATAATAGCCATTGATCAAGTAACGAAGCCCATCAGCTTAATTCGACGTACATTTCAATGAGAGCATAAAATAGTCCAATGCATTCTGGTACTGCCTGTATGCCTCTGCGTAGTTCTGCTTGACGTCCTCATCGATTGCGCGTTGAACAATTTCAATGGCACGCTGTATTTCGGCGTATGTTAGAAACCAGAAAACGCTGTGCTCATCATGGACTCACATCCAAGTTGGACGCGTTCGCCATGTATGCGAAGTTGGGAGTGTCACTCTAAGGCAAACGGACTCGGACTTGAACGAGCGGCCTCGCCCTATTTGTGCATGTTACAAACTAAAGCCGCTCGCCCGGCAGTCCGCTTGAAGTGTCAAATCTGCCCACTGGCAGTGGCCCCAGTCACCAACCTATTTATTAAACCCGCGACAGACATCGATAATGCAGACCGCAACTATTTGTTTGTATGCTAAGGAGAGAAGTCTTTGCCTAGCTATGGGGTGACCATTAAGTCACACGTGCTCTCCACGGCGAGGCTGCCAGTGGCCATTGCAGAAAAACGCCGCGGCCGGTGACTCGTGCCACTGTCACTCTTGCATTAAAATCATTATCGATGGCCATAACGTTTGATTGTCTCAATGAAGTCAAAAAGCTGTTGGAGTATGTAGTGGGCGTTATTGTGTCAATGCGAATTTCCATTTCCCATTCTGGTCAACAATACGTTGTTCTGGCTGCTTTGACAGAACAAAGACCCATGCCTAAAACATGTGGTTCATGCATATATAACATGCGTCGAAGCCTGTCTCTATCATTCCCAGATACTCAACCATCTTTGCAATCATATCATGCATACCCCTCGAAAAAGTTATCCCGCGTCATCGCCAGTCCATACTCCGCTGCGCGCTGTTTCTCCGGAAGAAGTGGACTCGTGGAGTGATGGCGATAGCGACACCACGCTGTCTGATCCGAGTCCACAACCAGCCGATCTTGACGAGCCGTGGCCATATACATTTCGAGTGAGTATGATCTTTCATGGGATCTTTCAATCAGGCTGGTAGGCCATGGCTGTACTAGAATACTTATGTTTTCATCTCTCATCACAGGCAGGAGATGTTGTTTGGGTGAGAACAGTTGGCGGCAACTGGCATCTAGGTAAAGTCACCGGACAGACAACAAGAAAAGGTCAAACTAGAGAGGTTCTACCGCTCTCCTCGTTCTCTGTCACTTCCTCAATTTTTTTTCTCTACAGAAAGAAGGCCTTTTCTACCCCGTCGTATTTAACGACAAACTCCGCAAATATTTTGCGCCGCTGAACGGTGAGATTAAGCCTGACACCATTCACGTACGACGCATGTTGAAGGATGCTGGCTGGATATAACATGGTTGATTCTCCTTGCCGCATAAACAACTTGTAGTTCATATTTAAACAATCACTGTAATCTAAAAGTGTACAAATTAAAACTATGACTCTGTACTACTGTATATTTCAGATTTTTAGGGCCTGACTGTTCGACCAACTTTGACGAGGCTGGTGTCACGGGCCCGGCCGATAATTAAGTACGTGTTGCATCATAGTGATTCCCAAAGGATTAACGGCGCATGAGCTGACAATGGGACGGGACACAGCAACATCGCCACGATGGTAGAGCATCAGCTAGTGCCACTACCATTAAAGCGTAGTCTTATATCGCAAATCTAGCACGAGAATAGTGTAAATTATGTTAATGCAGTGGCCAACAGGCATGTAATACTTACTCGTCTCGCGTCGCCATCGCCTGCTAGCAGCGAGGCTGGCGTCCGAGGACTAGTACGGTCACCCATTGGACACCGTTCAGAACTCGCGGCGAGTTCTGACCGACTGTGCTTTACTTTAAAGTGCAAGCAGGGTTCGTTCTCTCTCATATCTACATGCACCATGATTAGCTCTATTGAACAGGGTGACCTCAGACCTTAAATATCCGTGATTCCCTGACGCCCCGGGCCGGCGCAGCTTAGTGTGAAACCAAGGGTAGATGCTCATTCAAAATATTGCAAGAATCCGAGTCTGGTCAGAGTCGTTAGTGTACAACGCGACTCCGTCGGATCATGATCCCTCACCAGTGCCAGCACGTACTAATATGTAGTACACAGCGTGCTATTACGCGGTGGTTGTTTCTCAGTCATACACTACACTGGCAGACGGTTGTTAGCTTCTTCTATTACGATGCCATTGCCAGAAAAAGTACCCTCATTCTTTGGCCCCGAAGTTGAGAGAATGATAACCACAGATCCAGTCCGCTACATGGGAAATGTTAAAACCTTGAAAGATCCTCCCCAAAACACGTGTCTACTCCATTTCCTTACTCACATCCAAGACAAGCAGTGGCTTCTTCTCCGGAATGCAGGGATCATAGAATTCGTTGAACAGGCAATTCAAAGTCCGTTGGCAAGCTCAAAGGTGAGCATCGTCATCGATCCGATCAACCCAAGTCTCATCGTTGCTTTGTCGTACAGATCGATGCGTTCAATGCCTATGCAATATGCCTGGAATTCATCAAAAACACCAAGAACAAAAAAGTAGATGCGCATGATAGAGTGTTGAAGAAAGTATTCAAAGTGTCAAGGAACTTCGCCTTTGCGGCGTGGCACGCGGTTCAAGACATGCCAGATAATATCAATGCGGACTTACGAGAGTCATTTCGACTTGCTGTTTGGTTAGTTCTACATAATTTATCCTTACTCAGGGACGAGGATGGTCCAGACGATGTAGGGGCAGCAGACTTTGCGAACGGGGAGTTATTACTAGGGTATGTCTAACAGGCAACCTATCCTTTGTACTGATTGTTTTCTTCAAATAATATAGCAACGCTCTTTTGAATAATTGTTTACATGGACTTGCGCTTTACTGCTGGCTTTCTGCGCCGGACAGCAAAACACGTCGGGCTAGCGATCTGACGCGCTCCGCTCTCTTAGAAGCCGATATCATGGACGGATATAAATTTCAGCAAGAACTCTTCTTTAAGGAGGTTCCGCCGAAGAAGCTCAGATCACAACTTGATACTATCATTAGGACTCGAGATGCCACTCCAAAAACATTAGCCTTTTGCTTGAGGTTTCTACTCGACATCCTGCAAACACATCCTACATCGGGGAGGCTGGGAGATGGATTTGGAGGTGACCTCGCCGATATACTGTGGATCCTCATGCGGTGGGGAGATGCTGAGGACCAATACTTTGCACCAAGGTGTGCCAATGAGTTACTGAAGTGTGTTCTCAATCTTGCCTTCCCGTGGTCTGCGCTCATCAGTATCGCCTGGCAGTATTCTACTTAAGGGCCTCCCTGCGCCGCTGCGGGTACTACACACCATGATTAGAAATCATGATGGGGCTCGACTCATGGCCCGACTTGCGGTCTCAGGCGCAAAACCCAAAAGTGAATCATCATCAACATATGGTAATGGAATATTTCACAACTGATCTTCTCGTCATCCTTCAGCCCTCTACAACAATGGCGATTCTTTCTTCCTTCTGGATCAGCTATTAGAACACTTCAATGTACCCGTGGAAAGCCAGTCACCCGAATTGAAAGTGGTCATGTCCGCTGCTCGAAATAAGTTGGAAGCTATCTGGACTCAAACCACAAACCATCTTCATGAGCTTGACAAGTCAAGTAATCATGGTTGCAAAGCTGTCATAAATCGATGGAGTATGCTAGGTAATAAAGCAAGGGTGTGTGTATTTTCGAATCCTCTGCTTGGGTGTAGTTGGTACAAATGTCCGCTCTATGGCGAGAAGACAGAGAAGAAGGCGGCGCGATGTGTGCGGTGCTGGAAGGTACAGTATTGCAGTAAAACATGTCAGCGAGAGTGAGTCGCTGGGCTTCTTGCTCTTCGTGTATGAATACCGATCAACACATTCACCCTTATAGGGACTGGAAGGAAGGACATAAACAGGACTGCGAGGCTGTTGCTTAGCGAGGGGTAGTAAGTGGTGTTTATAATCCTTCATCCTCAAGTTAATAAGATAGAAGTTTACTACCAGAGCTGCCCATGGTTTGATTACCGGTTTCCAACCGACTCCTTAGGCCTTCGTGCTCCTTAGCACCCGTCATTGCAACAAACTGAGGGATCAACACGGCAAAACTACATTGCGACGGCCATCTTATTTATATATCGGTTTTGAAGCATGACCTGCATCACATCAGCAGACAGTTAAAAAACACTCAAAGGTATATTTTTGTCTTCTTCCAACTGCCCATACACAACTACGTAACGATATCCAGACAAACGGATATCGTGGGTAGGAAAGTATTGAAGATGGCAAACGATGATTCCTAGCCTGAGGGAAGTGAGAATCTGGAGGCGTATAATAGCGTAAAAAATTCGCTTTCCATGATGCCGCCAAGGCGGGGAGCGCAAACAAGGAACGGTGCGAGACTACCAGTAGTAGATATGAGGGAAGAAGGAAGTGTTGGATGGCCAACAGAACAGAATTGAAATGATGTGACTTCAGATATGTAACAGATGGAGCAACATTCCATCTCGTACTCAGTAGTCAGCCCATGAAGAAAAACGACAAGTGGAATAGATCATTAAAAAATTCTGTTGACATTCCTAGTCTAATGTATGAGAGGGGCGTATGAGCCTGAAGAGAAGGACTAGGGGAGTATAGGGATGAATAACAAGCAGAGGTCGGTTCGTCAAAGGTCGCTGATGCTAAGGAGATCGGCGTGATCGTGTGAGGCGAGATAGGAACTGCATGACTCCTGGCTAAAATACGAGCAATGAATTCCAGAGACCGGAGGTGCCTGAGGCAACCGATCGCATTGCACGTCTGTGGGCCGAGAAAGATCCGCACGATCTTTCTTAGTCCACAGAAGTGCAAATACAGCAAGTCTGTCGGTCGCAACCCTCCAGAAGGACTATTTTCAGGGGGTATACGATCCGCCCTCAGAGTCGATATTGATAGAGGTTGTGGGAGTAGGCGAGAAAAGCTGGTGTACAGGGGCGTAATTAGAAATTTTAATCGGGTAGCCGCGGTTCAAGATGGGGCAATTCGGGAATCCCGTTCAAGCCGGCCGATCCAGAAGCAATTATCCCCAAGCCAGCAGGAAAACCAGCCAGGTAGATTAAGCAAGAAGCACCGAGAGCACAAATAAGACGTCAAGACCCTGCATTCGATTAGGCTCTCGCCCAATCAATCATGTCATCGTTCTCTGTAACATGCTCTTTCGTGCTCCGGGATCTGGCTTGGTTCCGTGGAAAGATGAATGTAGAATTTATCGGTTGTGCATGGCAGCCTTGACAACTGAGTACAAAGACTGGGACGCTGTTGTTTGGCTGTCCGGAAACGACCGAGACTCCAAGCGGGGGAGATATCGATGCCGATCGGCGATGTATTGTTCGCGTGACGGATTACAGGCTCCTCAAAAAGCATACATCGAGTCCGAGGCAGAACCTGAGCCAAGGGAGTCGAGAACTACAGCCACGCAGTGGAGTTTGTCTGCGCTCCATCCAGAGAGCGCTTTATTACCAGACGCATTCGTTACTCCGGGAGTTCGGTCACTTTCTCGGAGACCAATGTCATTCGGCATGGTGATACTTCGATGCTACTATCGGTCCTAATACAGGCAGGTGACACATGGGAGGCAGAGGCAGAGGTGATTACGGGGCTAGGATCCTCGCTTATCAGACTTTGGAGTCTGAGGGCAAACGGGCTTCTTTTCGATTCGAACGTCCGCTTGCATCTCGCCATCGACAAGCCATATGTTGTAAGACCGTAAATAATATCCGTACGGGTTTCAGTGACAACGGTGGGGTTGAGAGAACTTTGCGAGATGTGGTCTAGGCCCGACTCTGAACTAAACAGGAGGAGGAATCAAAGAACCAGTCTATCCAGAAGAAAGATTCATTGCGAGATCATAGGACTTTCAAATTTATTGGCGGCGGTACGTGTCGATCACGTGACCTGCGCGTTAGTATTATAGTCACCAATTAGCTACAAACAACACTTGACTCGGAACTGGAGAATGTGGAGCCTTGCTTGTAGACAATGCTCTAACACAAAAATCCTCCGATTTCATCAAATTCGTGCGGTCTCTAGCTCACCATACGGGCGGACCCATGTTTGGAAACGACGCCCACCAGTTCTTCCAAATCCTGTTGTTCCCAAATTCCCTCAACGCGTAATTCGTTCGGATGGCAGCTCATTTACACATTGGACAACATCTCCGCGGTCTTCACTGCGTCTCACCCGTGACACCACTAACAATCCTATCTGGAACACGGGTGTATGGTCGGACGACCGTGCCGTGGAAGAAGAGGGTGCTACAACCGGGAGGCTTGGGAGGTTCAATCGCAAGTTTGAGGAACTCGGTGCGGATGTTGCTGATGTGTCATGGATGGAGAATATGGTGGAATCCACAGGAGGTAATACTGGAGGGACACCAATCAAAAAGAAGAAAATTTAGTTATGTGGTGCCAGGTGAGGAATACATTTCTCAATCTCTCGGGCTGACATAACCACCGTTGTATAGATGACCCTTCTCACTTGTCAATAGCATTCACCTGTCAAGATTCGCTTCGGGCCGCCCAATCTGTACAGCTGTATTGAAATGTAGCTGACAAGGAATTGGGAGCTCGAGGTCTTAACGTCCTGTCTATCTACCCGTGGTTCCTTCTTCCCTGAGCTCAACGATACTCGAGTGTGCAACTTTAAGGTGGCGGGTCCCCTACTCGCTTGGAACTGAGGTCAGAGCTCGTTACACCGTTTGCCATGATCTTTCTAAACACGGTGAAGTAACTTTCGTATACAAACAATTATTACAATGATCTACTCGATATGTTCGTGTCCCTACATTCATCACCAAAGCCGAGTCACGGCGGCCAGTGTTTTGGTGACGCCGTTGGACGACATCGTGATCAGTACTAAGATCTTCTAGCCTACATTCAATCACAAGATTTCGATTGATGCTTGACATCATGATGCCTGCCTGGGAGGAGGGAGGTCATTTTCGTCAGACTTCGGACTAGAACGTTCGATGCACCCAGCAGCACATTCGAGTAACGCGTGGTGTCCGAGATTCAGGATACCTAGGTCGAGGAGATTGTGAAACCAATGGGTCATTCTCCTGCAGCTAGCTCGATGGGCTCACTGGCAAGTACCTGCGTGCGGTGAAGGAGACCTCGGCTGGACCCCTAATGTTATTCGCCTCGTGGCTGCTCCCTTACACTTATATGGTGTTAGAAGGCACCGGATGCCCTACAATCGTAAGTCTGAGCGCATGTCAGATCTTCTCCTTATCAACGACTCGAACTGACTTGTAGTTAGTCATCCCACAAAGCACGTCTCAAGACCTGGCAGTGTCGTTACATATACGAGTGAAGGGTGCAGATGGTCCGTGATCTGGCAGATCCGTATTGCGAAGAACCAGAACATCAACACAGGCGTCGCGAACCGTACTCAGGCCCGGACTTGGAAGGAGTGTGGGAAGTGATATCATAGAATGGAATCGACAGAAGTCCCCTTCATCAGAGGCATGCATTTTTGGCGTTTTTCCAAATGTGTGAGTGCTGCTGGCGTGTGCTGCGACGGTTGACGTGCTGTTCAGCATGAAGGTAAGGTCGGCGGTTCGCCTGATGCTTTATGCCAATCACGATTGAGGTTAAACGAACTCTCCCGCTCACGTAAACGCTCCTTTCGGTTGCCTCCACTCCATATCAAACACGCTGAAGATACTCTACTAGCACGATTCATCCTGTGCTATGGCGGTGTGTCTATTTCGCTAGAGTCTAGATATTGCCGTGTCAGTGACAGTAATTATAAACTTACGTATGCTATTGAACTCATTGTCCTTCTGCTTCAGAGAATCTTACTACATCTGTGATTTTAATGTTTACACGCATTAGGACTTCACGTTGCGACATTGGGTGATGTCTAAGGAACTCCGTAGTCACCTGTAGTAGGACCACTAGTCAGAGGGTGAGTGTTCATCATTTTCAAATTTCCTACCCGTGATATACTCAAGTCGGCAGGCCAGATCGTTCCGTACTCAAAGAGAGATCGAAGCAGATCTACTAGTAGGACACCCCATGCAACGCGAAGAGGATTCTAGCTCCCTATGAGGTATAGAGTCGCCGGCGTAGGGAATACGATATATATAGGCCTACTTGGCAAGAGACGCTGTATGAATCATCAGAGTCTAACACCGAGGGCCCACCATCGATGGTCCACATTATCCCTTACACTCAGGCTGCTGCACTCCATTAAGACCGATTAAATTAACTGAAAGGTGTGGTTTCTTTGAATCTTTAAATTGTAGGCAAGGGGCTGACAAGCGTGGGTGCGTGACTCTCAGACTCACAACATTCAAAAATGTTCATCAGGGGTGCCTGGGCAGGGCGTAACGAATGTGGGGATGGAAGCATAACCGGATCCCCGCTGTCGTGGTAGTCGCTCCCGATCACCGGGCGGGGTCACTCACGGTTCCTTCAAGTAGTATTGCTGGGCTAAGGCGTTTGAGACCTGGGGTTAACAACTGTTAACAGGCTGTTGAAGTCGGACTTCGTCTTCCAGTCGACTGTGGACGGGCTTTGATGCAACCGACCGCGACATCTTCACCCAGGGAATACCAGGGGTTCTGTTTAAGGGAGCTAACTGAAATTTATTGTCCTCACGGTTGACTACCATCTAGCTTTCGGCAGTTGGCCCTGTTGTGGAGCATTTGATAATTTTATCAACGGTTTCTAGAATTAACTTCTAATGACTTCAAGGGCGCGAAAACGTGATGTTAACCGTCTATGCATAAAAGGGCGCATCTTCATCGAAGTTCACCCATTCGACTACACACGTCGCTACAATGGTCTCTGTTCATCTCAGCCTCGCTTTGCAGTGGATTGGACTCCTGAACACCCTCAACTACACGGGCATGGCCTCTGTCATGTCCCCTAATTTCATCAGCTATGGAAAACCTACAACAATTGGTATTCCACCTGCAGTAGGGACGCAAGCATATATCGATCGGCTGAAGGCTTCTCCTATAGGGTATTTCAATGAAAGTTCAGACATATTCAGGTACACACTGTCATCTAACTTATTGTGCAGATTTCGTTACCTGCAACTGCTGATATTGTAGAAAACAAAGATAAAGTCGTGTTCCCAGTACGTGGGCATCACGATTCACCATCCTTTTGGTACAGTCCTAGGTTTACTGACAAAATCCCCAGACCAAGGCGAACGGAAAAACTGCGCATGGATTCCCATGGCTAATGGAGTATACCTTCACATTCACTTTCGAGGGCGACAAGATCCTCACCACCACCGAATTCATCGATTCGAAGATGATCCAAGAGGTTTTTTATAACGAGACAATTGCAGCGCAAGCATGTCCGAAATAGGATATAGATATATTGGACTGTTGGTACATAACGCAGTGTAGCCATTTCTCTCACATCGAAGGTCCTCAAGCTCCTGCGAAAAGCAGCCGAAAAAACTCTTGATAGTGGTATGTTCTAGTATAAAGATAAGTACTATGAAGATTGTGAACTTATGCAGTAGGGAATATATGAGGGATGCTATACACTAAGGAGGCATTATACATGGCTTTGCGAAGTAAAATATAAGGACAAAGGTGAGCAGAATGACATCCAGAATTTCACAAAATTGCTCCCATGTGTTCTGCATATCAACTGCATCAACCGCCCACTTAGGATAGGCATCGCCAACATACCATTGAATTTGATTGAAACGACGTTCAGTAGCCACTACGCCAAGCGTGTCAGAGCAATACTCCCCACAATTCCTCCATCCTTTGCCTTGGAGTCGGAGTAGAAATAACAAATGCCAGCAAAGACAATACAGGTGATGATGAACAAATATTGAAGCAGCCGGAATAGGGGATTTAATGTTCATTCTATAAAGCCAATAATGATGACTAGACTATAGTCGGTTCCGAACTCGGTGGAATGGGCGGGGGAAAATCCCGGACTCCTACTTGAGAGGGCGCAGCAGGGATATGGCGGGGTGAATACGATGCAGTTGTGCCTGCCATAATAGAATGGTATGGGCGGTACTATCTAACAAAATTTAAGTGAAATGTATGGACCTGTGGTCGGTAGCGAAGTTAGTTTCCCTTCCAAGTTACTATGGCTGGAATATTAGCCTTTGTGTATGTCGTTCTAGATTGAAAATGTTATACAACTCACGAAGTTCAGAAGGATGACCCAGTGCCCTATGTGTTTTCTTTCCTTCTCAATATTGCAACCAAGGGGTATTACAGAGCTAGATCTGTGGCTCAAGCCAGTGAACACCACAAAGTGCCAGTATGCTAAAGGATTGACACCTGCATAAATA
>QLOK01002077.1:1003-23040 GCA_003313805.1 Tricholoma flavovirens
GGGATGGCCCTGCAGCAGGATGGTCCTCCTTCATCACATCATCAGTGGCTGCATTATATCACTGGACATAACTTGGGGTCAACAATATGTTGAGCCTGCCAAGGTCGAGCATGCCAGGATAAATGATGTCAAAGATTCTTGATGTCCTTGGTGTTGCTGCTGCCAACATGGAATGGCCAGGGAAATGAGGGGAGGGAAATGGAGGGATTGGGAACTGGGTCATAGAGGTTGATGGCTGCAGGGAAGTTGAAAAGTGGGATGGTGGCATGCTGAGTGGATACATACCTTCTTCCTCAGATGGTGTTGCTCTGTCAGATGGTGTGGGAGGGTGGGAGGTGATATTTGCCAATGCTTGCTGATGCTGTTCCAGGAGGGCTGTGTAGGCATTGTGGTGGTTTATGAGCACACTTTGGCTCATTTGCAACCCCACAACCATCTCCTTCAACTTCCTCATATCCTCTCTCATCTCTGCCATTTCCATCATCAGCTGCACATTTTCCCATTGCAGCTCTTCCACATCCCCTGATCCCCCATCCCCCCTAACTGTCCCATCCCCAGCATCAACTCTGACTCCCCCAGTGATTTCCTTCCCATCCTGATTTATGAGATATACATACCAGGATGGCACCTGCCCCAACTCCATAAATGCTGTGCTCTTGGGACTCCCTCTGCCAGTTTCTCCACCCTCCAACATCCCATCTTCATCAGACTTCCTTGCCTTCAACTTTGACTGATTTCTTGCCTTTGATTGTCCTCTCAATCTCAGTGTTGGCTTGGCTTTCCCTGTCAGTTTTGGTGTTGTCCCCCACTTTGGTGTTGTCATATTGGGTGCTGCTTGTGGTTTTGGGGTTGCCGCCCTTTTTGTGGTCAATGAAGCCTTCAATGCCTCAGGTAGTCTTGAACTGCTGCATGCCCAGGTTGATCAGCATAAGGGGACAGTTGATGACCCCTCCCAAGTCTGCATCTCGCCTGATGCTGTTAGCTGATGGCCTTTCTGGCGCTTGCTGTACTTGCTGTTTCTTTCCTTCCTTCCTGGATGTCTTGCTTGTTGTCATCCCCCAATCCTGGTTAACTCTTGTACATTTCATCTTGTGAGCATGACATTGCTCACATGCCAAACATCCCCCATAAACACATTCTGTTCCTTGCTTCACACACCTCTCACAAGCTTCTGAGTTGAATTCATTTGTGGATCAACCTGGCTTCATGCTTGACTTCTTCCGTATTTGCATCAGTGGCACATGGTTTGAGGCCCTTGACTCGTCCTTGGCCAGCTTGTTTAACTCCACATCAACATCCATCACCTTTTCTTTCACAACCTCTGTCTCTGTCTCTCCACTCTCCTCTGATATCTCCTTTTGCTTCCCTTTACCCTTATCCATCTGCATTGTGCTCTGCCCTCTCTCTTCTTCTTTCTCCATGTCCCCTTCATCCCTGACCTCATCGGAAGAGTCATCCACATACTCCTTGCTTTTGATATACATGTTCCGTCGCTTTTGAGCTGTGTTCTCCTTCGAGTATTTTTACCTCGGGTTGTGGGGCATCATGCTGAGGGAAGTGGTCAAAGTCGAAGTCAGTGCAGTGGTGTCATGCGAAGGTAGTATTTCTAACACTTGATCTCTTGATCCAAGGTTGATCTTGCCTTCAATGATCACCAGATTGAATGTCAATGCAACTTCAGCACCTGCTCTGACTGCAGCAGGGACTGTTTGTGATATTAAACATGTAGATCATAAGAGCTCAACTGAGAAAGTTAAACATACAAGGCATCTGATGTCCCATCATGAACCACTCCCAAGTACCGCTCAAATTGTTGGAAAGCATTGGATGGCACCACAACAGGGGGTCATCCCAACATATCTTGCCAAAATTAAGGTCAATACCTTTGGCCTGTGTTAGATCAAGCTGCAAGGCATCACTCATGAGGATGTGGGAGGGGATGAAATTGAACCATGCCTGTTCACATTCCAGCACATTTTGAGCCTGCACTGAAGTATAAAACTGGGAACTACATTTAGAAGTAACTTGACAGCTCAATAAAATCAACTTACAATCCAACTCTTTAGCTTCTCTTCATCTACTGAGAACCCTTCCCAGAATAACGATCACCAGCTTGCACTCATCAATCCACACCAATATTTGTCAGCCAATCAGGCTTTTCAATCCCTAATTTGATATGCAGAATAAGTCAGCAGACCAAAGTTAAATGGTTAGAGAACACAAGCATACTGGTGAGTTTGGGAGTTGAAACAGAAGCCTCAACAGATCTTCATCACTGCTGAGTATGGCTTGTTTCACTGATTGCTGCAGACAAGGTTGAATCGAAAGCAAGAGGTTAGAAATGTAGGAGTCAGCGGCTTGAGTGTAGGAAGGCAGTGTAGAGGTCTGAATGGTAGGGTACAGTTGTTGATGGATGAAGTGGGTGATGGCATTGATGTTGAGAATCGGATCAGAGCTGTGTGATCAAGTGGGATTGATTGAATAATTGAACAGGAACAAACATCAAACACATTTGAACATCCTGACACTGATAATCCAATGGCAAGTATCAAGGTAAGTGTATTGTGATTGTTAAGTACTGATCTCTTTTTGGGAACCTGTTCTGGAATTACAGCAGGGCTGAATGAGGGAACAGAAGGGACTTGGCTTCAACTTGTAAGAAGTTGCACCCTTCACCTGTTACAGTGTCCCAATTTCACCAAAGTCATAAGTCAAAGGTAGTTTGGGATCAATTCAGGAACCTGAATGAAGAAGGGGAACAAAGGCTGAGAAGGAGATTGACTAGATTCAATATTCAAACTGCAGAATACAAATGAAGTAACTAAGCTTTTATACTAAGTATGTACTCAGGGATTGGTGATGTGTCAAGAAGCCAAGAGGTTGCCGAAGTAGTCATTACTGAGAGCTGTGTAAGTAAGATCTGTATCTAGGAGTAATTTCAAATAAGTATTTCAAATAAGTAAAACACATCAAGTTTGGGTTTTTCAGGTCTTTTTGGATCTTGGATCTGAGGTAAGTGGAATGGAACATAACAGTATTTCCCCCTTAGGGCCGAGACCACGAGGCATGTGAATGTTGATGGCCTATAGAATGAGTGAATTAAGGTCCCAGCTTGCTTGGGTAATGAGTAGTGTGTTTAAAGAGGTTCAAATCATCAAACCAGAAAAAGACCGAAACCGAACTGGACCCAACCCAAAAGACTGAACCATCAGTTGCAGTTCATCAAAATCTCAGGTGCAACTGGTTGCAGTCACTTACAATTGAATAGTTGTCAGAACCGCCAGAAACCAGTTGTAACCAGTGCAGAACCGGTCTTCTTGAATTATATTTCAACTTTCTACAGACTTTGTTACCAGGTATATATCTTTGCTGCTTGCAGACCCATCAACATTCATTGAAAAGTTGTAACAAGCCACCAAACATCAGGAACCAAACAAGCTGTGACTATATAACGGCTGCACTGGTAACCATACACCTACTTCAACATGCCATTAGTTTTTGTTATGTTACTTACATATTTACAGCCTAGAAGGTCAGTTTGAACTGACTTACACCGGTTGTAGACTTGTTTGGGTTGAACTGGTCCAAACTGGTTGTAGCAGGTAGTCGGACTGCAAAGGACCAACCCTTTGTGGTCTGGTCCAGTTCAATGTAAGCTATTGAAGTTAGAAAACTGGTCCCAGTTCCGGTTTACCAATAAAATGGTGAAAAACCGGACCTGACCAGACCATTAAACACTAGTAATGAATATGGAAGCTCACTACTATTTGTTGAGCATGATCTAGCTCAGTGGCTGGTAGCCAAGAGTTTTCTTCATTGGTGCCTTCGTAACCTGCCCAACAGATGTAGTAAAGGAGCTTACACCTACATACACTAGCTTTGAATTGAGAATTTTGACGATTTTGTACTCAAGGTCATTGTCAACTTCAATGGGAGGAGGAGGCAGCTGGGTACAATTCAGGACCATGTTTGGCACTGAAGGTTCTAACTGCGAAACATGGAAAATGGGGTGTATAGTGCAAAGGTGTTCAGGAAGCTGAAGGATTTGGTCCTATTTTGGGAACCAATGGTGTGTTCACAAGAGAGGGGTTTTGCAGCAGGGGTTCTGCTACCAAAGGAGACATTGGTGGTGCTGGACCTCTATGTTTAACAGAGTGGAAATAGATGTGGCCTGAATCCCAGTCAATCAATGGATTGTATTGTTTCAGCCAACAGTATCCAAGGACCATAGAACAGGAAGAGTCAACCAGGGTTACATAAAATGTCAAATTGAACATTTCACCACAGGCAAATGTAACTGTAAGTTTGGCTGTCTGGGTAATGACAGCATTGAAAGTGCCATCAAACAGGTGGGGGCCAACTGGGGCATTCAAAACAGTAGGTAAGTTGTTGTTATCAACAAATGGTGAGTCCACAAAACAATGGGAAGAGCCAGAGTCTATAAGAGTTTGGGTGGAAAGGGAATGTGTTGGGATGGATAGTGTGATATACAGGGAATTTGGTTCAGAAAGAGCAGACACAGTGAGGCAGACATATTTAGCTACACAGAAAAGGCCAATGCAACCCTCAGCCTGTGTAGCATTTTCCAGAGGGTTGCAGACTATTTTTTATTTTTTTGAGTCTGAAGTTTCGGTTTTCGAATTGGTGGCCAAAACTTTCACAGCTCATCCTTTAGCTGCCACAGACTTTGTACAATCATGAGCAATGTGTCCTTTTCACTGCAGTATAGGCATAAGCCTTCCTTCATGTGGCATTCTCATTTGTCTCCTGTTACTTTACCATTCTTGCCCAATATGTCAGAAATTGAGAATTAGGTTTCTTGTTAGAGTCCTTTTTATTCGGGCTCCCAACAACTGCCAAAGATTTGGTCTCAAGATGGGTTTCCTCTTCTTGCATCCAATACAGATGTTATGAGCATCTTGGGCATTGAGACATAAGCCAGCTAAAGTGTTAGGCTTGCCACCTCAGAGTACTTCAGTGAAAATTCGAAGGGGTAGGCCATGGAAGTATTGATCACGAGGGCTGCCTCATTCCAACTGACTCAAGAACCAGAAAATCTTGGAGCTTTCAGGGGTTGGAACCATCAAAAGTGTCAGGTTCTCAAACCTTGATTTTTTTGCTTTTTTGGGCAGTATTTCGGTGCAAGTCTTTAAGGCTGCCTAAGAGCTTGAATATGGCCTGAATGAATCCATCCACTGGAGGCTGGTTGGAAGGGGCTTGACTACTATTGCTGTCAGGGTCATTAGGACAATCTGGATCATCTGGATCATCTGGGTCACCATTGCCACCAGTGGGAGGTTCATCAGGGTTCTCCTTGGGAGGAGGATCTACATAGTCAAGAGGAGTAGGGATTCAGGAATTAGTCAATGATTGTTCAGGTTCTTGAGTGTCTCTAATAGACATGATGTTCATGCTAATTGATGGGGCTCCTTCACCTAATTGATGAAAGACATTCAAGGGTCATGAAGATTTGCTGAAAGTTGTTGAAGGTCTAGGTGGGCTAAGGACTGATCGATGAACTGCTGTTACTTCTAGTGTTGTGCCTGCATGTCAGGAGTTTTGAGTAGATCTTTGTTGAGTGCTAGTCTGGGACATAGAATAACAGTGAAGTGTGAGCTTGAATATACTGTTAAGTACTGATATCTTTTTGGGAACCCATTCAGGAATTACTGCAGGGCTGAACAAGTGAACAGAAGGGACTTGGCTTCAACTTGTTAGAAGTTGTGCCCTTCACCTGTTACGGTGATAATACTCGACAAGGAAACCCACAACAAAACCCTACAAAAGGCTTCATATGGTATAACACAGGTTAGAGTAAGGTAGCAAGGTGGTACTGAACTTTGGGACCAAGGTCAAGGTTTGGGGACTCAATAGCCAGGGAATGTGAGGAATAACAAGTGGTGTTCAATGAAATATTGTGAGCTTGATCAAATATCAAGCTTGATCAGACCACAAAAATGGGATCAATGGAAGGGGAGACAATGGGAGGATGATAATAGGACCAAAAGGGAGGGGAATGCGATTAATGGGAGGTAAAAGCAAGGTATGAGGGGCTCAATATGGAGGTTCGATAAAATATCATGGAAGATCATGACAATATTGCAAAACTTCAAACTAGAATGAAAGACTTGGACTCAAGAGTACAGCCTCTTGAATCAGACTACTGAGACGATAATGTGATGGGATTCTCTCTTTTTGAAACAGTGCATAATATATGACATATGAAAAGTAATCCTAAAAACAAAAGCGTCCATGTGTTGAACATGAGACAGGCTGTAATGATCAAAAGGGGCTAAATACTACAGGTAAATGACGAATTGATGTGAAAAGGAGGTAACCAAAGTGAAATCAAAAGGTAAATACTCATGTTCCCTTTGAGGAGTTCAAAATATCTCAACATACTTCTCATGTCCTTCAAATAATGATCTTATCTATTGATCTCCATTCTCCATGTGATAGGCTTGTCAAACGATGTCGTGAGGTGCGGGGGTGCAGTACGAGTGTCCAATGATGAGATAAAGGCCACCGAGGTGCATGAAGTACATTCAAAGTTCGTTTGAGGATTTTCAAGGTCATTCGAAGTTGTTCAAGATTGATCAACAATGTTCGGGATGTTCACAGATGTTCATAGATCATTTGGAAAGACTCTATAGATGTGAGGAACATATTGTGAAGATGTTTGAGGATGCTCATAGAAGATTGTTGAAGTTCGAGCTTGATCTAAATAGTTTGAAAAATATCGAAAATATTGAGAGTTCAATATTTGTGCTTAAGCTCAATTGATTGTGCAAAACTGATCGATACATAATGAGTGAGGTTCGAAAGAGGTCGTGCAAGGTATTGGAGTATTGTGCTAGTGCTCGACATCAATGAAAATATGTTCATAACTGTTTGATAATGCTCAAAAGTGATCAAACTGCTGTATAGATGTATAGAACTCATATGTGGAATGCAAAAAGTACTGGCATGTTTCCAGAGTACTACCTGTGATGTGGATGTATCAATGATGTCCCAATTTCAAAGAAGTCATAAGTCGAAGGTAGTTTGGGATCAATTTGGGAACCCAAACAAAGAAGGGGAATGAAGGCTGAGAAGGAGATTGACTAGATTCAATATTTGAACTGCAGAATACAAATGAAGTAATTATGCTTTTATACTAAGTATGTACCTGGGGATTGGTGATGTTTTGGGAGGTTTCCAGAGTAGTCATTACTAAGAGCTGTGTAAGTAACTAAGCTATGATCTGTATCTAGGAGTAATTTCAAATAAGTATTTCAAATAATTAAAACACATCAAGTTCAGGTTTTTCAGGTATTTTTGGATCTTGGATCTGAGGTAAGTGGAATGGAACATAACAGTGATACCAAGTACACCATAATTACATTGTTCTTCAGGTACAGAAACCCAAACAACAGCTTGTGCCATCATTGCCAGAATACCAACCATCAGCTAGACTGGCAAAGTGCCCAAGTTGGATGTATTGACTGATGGCAGTGCCACCACCATTTCCAACCCACCTCCATCCATTTTGCGTCAGGCTGCACTGGAACCTCTGACCAGTCAGTTGGGATTCCAGCTGTCTTTGAAACTCTCAATGCAGCCAAAACTTGCCCATTCAGCAGTTACCAGCTCATCTAGGCTCCCAAAACCACTGGCTTCTGCACATCCAAGGCCTGGGCTGGAACCACAGCTTATTCAACCCCTGGTTCAAGAAAGGTCTGTGGAGGCTGTTCCACCTCCACAATTCTACAGAACATTCACACTCTCATCACTGTTTGGTGGATATAGTCAGGAAGGTGAGGAGCGCCATGTCAGGTTCAAGAATCTGCTGGTGGAGGGAACACCACTCCACATACAATGGATGACTTCAACAAACCATCTGATGGAAGGAATTTTGGACAGAAATGTCATGTTGCATCCCTCGCTGTCACTCCAATTACTCCCACCACCAATTCCTTTCAAGTCAAGGCTGAAATTGCAGCTCCCACAATGCTCCCGCTTGTTACCATTCCAACTCCACAATCTCCACCCTTGGATCCAATTGAATTTCCTTCCACACCTGACGATGATGTCACAAGACCATCATCCTCTGAGGAACACACATCCCTGAAATGGCCACCATCTCAGCCACCACATTCTCCAAGCACTGAAGATAGTGAATCAGTTGAACAAGATACCAAGGAAGATGAGCAAAGTGATGAGCTGGCAGATGAAAATGAGGTGGAGATTGTGGAGGTATGGACTTGGCAGGCAGTGGAGAAGTTGGAGGAGGCAGAGGAGGTGGAGATAGTGGAGATGGGTAATGTCTTGCAGGCAGCTGGGAAAGCAGTGAAAGGAAAGGATTTCTGAAAGCAGTAGAAGATCAGGGAGGTGCAATGATTGAGGAGTCCGTGGCTTTAGTCCATTCCTTCTTCTTGAGGCCCACCATTGAGGAGTTGATACAGGACTTGAATTTGGAAAGTGGAGGTGGAGAGGCAATCAGAGGGGTTGAGGTAAGGACAACAGAAAAGGAAAGGAAGGCCAACTTGCTCTCCAGGTTGCTGGAAGCAGAGTTGTATTTTGCAGCTGGGGTTGAACAACTGCATGATTGCCTCAAGACATTTGCAGCTGGTGGTTCAAAAATTCAGCTGTAATTTAGTTTACTTATTTTAAATTTATTTTAATGAAGGAATCTATTATGATTACAGCCTGCTGCAGTATTGAAATGGCCCATCAGCCCATCCACCATACAGTCTACTGCAGTACTGATGTGACCCATGGGCCCATCCATTATACAGTCTACTACAGTATTGATCTGACACATGGACCCATCCATTATACTGCAGTATTGATGTCACCCATGGGCCCATCCATTATACAGTCCACTGCAGTATTGGTGTGACCCATGGGCCCATCCATCATACAGTTTACTGCAGTATTGATCTGACCCATGGGCCCATCCATGACAGACGATCTATAGCAGTACTCACATCACCCATGAGCTCATCCTATTTGCATGAACTTATGCCTGCCAGATGAGCCCACCCATCTACCATGGTCTATTATGATCCATGGACACACATTAGCTGGACCATTAAAAACAGCTTAAAGCCACAATTAGTTGGTCCATATATATTTGTCTAAAGTCACTGAGAGTTGTGAATGGACATTGCCTGGTCTAAAGTCTAGATCCCCAACAGTGTTAATAAGCTTTCTAAAGCTATCCTGGGATCTCTGGAGACCATTGTTCCAGTACCAGTTGCCTAAAGCAAAACAATTCTGGTTTGGATACAGGTAGAATGATTCATCACTTGGAGGAGGATTCTGGAGAAAGTCAACTGAGGGAGTGACATTCAATGCACCCATCTCACAAAGGTCTTGTTGTGTCACATGCTCTTCAGGGTCATGTAATGGGTGCTCCATTCCATAGTGCTTTCTAGAGAGTCCAAATACATTTTGAGGGGTCAGAAAATACTTGAGAATTTGTGAATGGAGCATTGTTGAAGGGTGGGTGGTTTCATCAGTCTTCAGAGAAGATGAAGAACAGGAAGTGGCCAAGAGCACTGGATTGTACAATATTGTGACTATATTTTTATCACCTGACAAAATGTAGTGGTGACTAGTACATACCTAACAGCTGATCCTGAGGCATATTGTCATGGAACTTTGTGGGCATATGTGTTATATGCTGACATTGCCTTGTTGCTAGAGGTAAGTCTAAGTCTAAATCATTGGATACCATCTCTTTGGGTGCATGCTCAGGCTGAGGATGGGACAATTCAAGGTCCTGCAGGCTGACCTAATATCAAATGGATGAGGGAAGAATACCATAGTGGAGGATGCACTCAATACCTAAGAAATGGTTTGTAGGTTCTCATCATGTGAGCCCAAATTATCAGAGTGATCCTGGAAAGAACTTACATAGCTGTGATACATCATAATGCAGCTAATTCAAACAGCAATGGGAAAGAATAGCTTACTTCTACTGCTGCAGGTGTAACATGAGCTCTTTTCTTAACCTCCCCCAGTTCCTTGGCTCTTGAAAGTGCAACTTGCAATCTCTTTTTGCTGGTGTGACAAGAACACTTATGAAAACTGAGCACTCCTCAAGTGAGGAATGACCTTCCAGAGTTCTCATGGTCGCATATAAGTTCCAATGGCAGATTCATGTGGTATTCACTCACTGTGGGGCATGATAAAGTTGGTGTATGGGGGATGAAATCCTGCTACTCAGGGTCAGAATTCCATCATGAAACCTAGAATTCAGGGCTAAAAATCCAAGTTTGGCCAGGGTGCATATGTGGAGATCTGGAATCTAATTAAAAAACTTGCCAATTACAGAAAAACTGAAGTTTTTGCCATATAAATTCCTAAGCACTTCTTGCCATGTCAGTGACTGGATCATCTAAGTTGTGCAATCAGATACTCCCTTAGCACATTTGAATGACATCACCTCCTCACACTCCACAAATAGTGCTTAGAGGTCCTGTTCATTGAACCAGAAAAAGACTGAAACCAGACCAAACCAGAACCAGTCCTGTAGGACTATCAGTTCTGGTTTCACACCTTAGCAAGGCAGTCCAGTCCATGGTCCTGCTTATCACATACGCTTGCTAGAACCGTTAAAGATGGGTTCAAACCAGTGAAGGACCAAACCTACAGTCCTCCCCAGGGTCTGATTACTATTAAAGGTCGGGTACTCGACCACCTAAGCATTCCTGGTGGGCACCAGATTTAATAAGCAATGGTGAACTTGTAGGACTTCACTCAGACGTTGTCTAAGGTGTTACGAAGGGAATGTGATATTATTGGTATTTTTAGGCCTTGTGTGGCCTGCGCTATGAATATTTTCCAGTGGTGGGTACCAAATTGGGCAAACCTGGGAAGTCGCCCACCCATGGGAACCTATGATCAGATAATGAGCATCTTCATCCTCATCTGTGCAACACACTACATGTCATCTCTGCATGCTAAAATGTGTTTATATGTATAGTTGTAAGTCAAATCTACCAAAAAAGAACTGTTCTAAGCTACTTTTGCCTGCCAGCAAGCCTTGTACTGCGCCTTGTCAATAACCCTTTCCCAACAACATTTCCACTCTCTCCTGGCTCGATGCTTGGTTCACCGTCCAAAACAGACCCCAATGGACCAGCTTCAGCATTTTCGGATTGAGCAGTTTTGTCCTGGGTAGTGGTGGATTGCTCCTTGGATGCCAGGCAAGGTTGCTGAGATGGTACAACTGTAGATGCTAGGGTGGCTGCGAAAATTCCAACTGTTGCGGTTTCGACTGTTGCAGTTACCTCAAAAAGTCCTTGTGGTAATTGTGACCTTCAAATGGCATTGTCTGGTGGCTGATTGCTTGTATCAGGTGAAGGAAGCACTACTGGTGGTGCGAGATGCGGACGAGGTCTTGGTCGAGGATGGACAATCGGCAGCACTTCATTCTCTTCCTCATCGTCATCTGGTAGGAACCTAGGTGCATTTTTCCTGCATGCACATGGTTGACGAAGGTTCTGTTGAGTAACACCCATTTCCAATGTCGGTATGTCATCACGATCTGTCAGAGCAGGATCATCTGAAAGCTGTTCTTCAGAGTCACTGAAATCGGAGTCCTGAGCAGTCAAAGTTGCTGGTCCAACAGCATCCCCACATACACTGCGACCATGACCACGACCGCGACCATGACCACGACCGCGACCATGACCACAACCACAACCACAACCACAACCACGCCCACCCCTTCCATGACCTCGTGTTGCCATCCGCTCAGCCAATATTCTGGCCTTCTCGGCTTCCTTCTCAGCTTTCTTTGCCTGACATTCCACCGCCTTTCGTGCCTTCTCCTCCAACTTCCTCTCAGCCACAACCTGTTTATGGTAATCATCAATTGCCTTTCGTCGAGCCTTGAACTGTTCTGACGCTTCCTTGAACAGATCGCGCATTGCAGATTCCCATGTCTGTCGAGCAAGCAAATCCATCATCTCTGGTGCAGTCATGTCGCATGCTTGGCCCGAAGCAAGTTTTTTCACAGCCTTCTGCTGGTTTTTGGTGAATGCTTTCTGACGCAACCTTTCATTCTCTATGTCCATTAACTTCATCTGAGCATAGTCCTGCTCTAGGACGACCCCAGCTCACTCAATGATGCCTCGTAACATTGTGTTCTCTTCTCGGAGCACTCGACATGAGGCCAAATTTGGAAGTGGAGGTGGGACCTCAATATGACACTGCTGTCTTGGCTCCGGCTCTGCAGCTATGTTCACCTCTTCATCAACTGTGGAAGCTGTGGGGTCCACACTAGTGGGGTCTGCAGGAGCACTGATATCAACATTGGCTGCTGGAGCAGCTGACACTGCAGGAGATGGAGATGGAGTCGGAACAAGGAGTGAAGGAAGCTCAGCTGGCAATGGTTGTGCGGCTTGGGTCATCATGTTTTTAACTGGCTCGAAGGCAGATAATGGGATCACATTCCGATCTAAAGGATAGATACCTGTCTTTCTGAAAGCAGATTGGATGGTTGCTGGCTTGAGAGCTATAGTTCAGGCTGTATGATAATATCGTAAGAGATTTGACTTTGTAATTGGTATATTTTCCTGTGATGCTTGTGTGACCTGTGATTTCCATGCACGAGCCAGTGGACCGAAGACACCAACATCACATGGCTGTAGTGCATGTGTGGTATGTGACGGAAGACAGATGATGATGATACGATGTTCGGCAGAAAATTTAATAAATGGATAGGTACAGTGTGAGTTGTGTCCATCAAGGATCAAAAGGCAATACCCTTCCGGTGCTTCAGGTCTCGTGTTTGGCTCAAAGTCCCGCTCTAGCCATTTCAAACCAAGTTCCTGATCGGTCCATCCCTTTGGAGAGACTGAAACACTAGACAAAGAGGTTTTAGCTAATATACTTGGTCCGGAATGAAAAGATTACATACCTAGCAGAAGATGGATTGTTCTCGGGCCTTCCCCATTCAAGATTCCGCTGTGCTCCCTGGAAAATGACCGAGGGGATAAGTGCAGTCCCATCAGCACAGACCGCTTCGATGATCGTAACAAGCTCATGATTACCATCTTCCACAGAATAGACTGTAGCTTGATCACAATCAATGATCGCAGCAACCTTTGCTCCTATGCCCAGCTGTACTCCCTTCTCATCCCTGTTCCACATATTCTCTTGCTTGATGTTGAACTCCTCCACAACTGCTTCCAAAACATCATAGAACCCATCAACCGCTGTCTGATTGAGAGCCTTTGCCCAACACTTCTCGAGACTTGTTGTAGCCTTGACTTTGAGGTCTGGGTGTCTAGCAAGGAATCGTTTAGGCCATGACTCTCCGATTGGCTTTCCTGAAATTTCAGAAGTATATTTAGTAAGTGTTGAATATGTGAGAGGTATCCCCCGATGACCTTGCACATTAGCCCATTTGACAAGAACCTCTTCTTCGGCTGTCGAAAGGTTTTGTTGGTCCACATGTGCCTCTGCACATGTGCAGAGACCTTTCATATGGTTGCGGAGTGTGGTGCATAGTACCAAATATGTGTCAGCAGCCTGCCAAGTAGAGAGCTGCTGGTCACTGTTAGCTTTTTACCCAGCCTGAGTAATCGCATTGATGGCAAGTTGGATTCGGTCCTCTTGTGGTAGGGAGAGAATGTCGGAGGAAGGTGATGTAGGATCTAGAGGCATGGTAGAGAGAAAGGATTATTTGAGGCAAATTTGAGAGTATTGACAAGTTTCGAGGAAAGCGCTATGTTGTAGAAGCTAGTGCTTTCGAAAAAAC
This sequence comes from Tricholoma flavovirens, assembly GCA_003313805.1. Lineage (NCBI taxonomy): Eukaryota > Fungi > Basidiomycota > Agaricomycetes > Agaricales > Tricholomataceae > Tricholoma > Tricholoma flavovirens. The sequence goes on from QLOK01002077.1 coordinate 14,760, forward strand.
TGGTATTTAAGCACAGGTAATTTGGATATGAAAAACAGACGTAACAATGCATGATAGGCATGTATTTGAAACACTAGATGGTACTGTTCATGTATGTACGACAAAAACATCTAGCAGCTAGCAGTGGAACATGCCTATGTTTCAGCTGTCCCTTGGCTATATGAATCTGGTGCAAATTTGTTGAGGAAGCATTCAAGCAATGCATGGTGATGTGGGCACATATGCATAATGTTAATTTCGCCTCAATGTGGAACCCGGGTAAGAAATTCATTTGTGATCAGAAACGCACTGAGAGTGGCACTTTAGTGTATGCATGTGTTTTTCATGAGCCAAAAAATTCCTAAAAATATGAATGAACCATAAATTAAATGAAAAGGATGTGGAAAGCGACATACTATCAGCTTTGAGCAAGCATGTTGGATATCCATGCTGTAACCGGCAGGAAGATTCCATGGGTTTACAGGGGCCAAGAGGCATATGAATTAGATTTTCAGCAGGGCTGGGAATGTCAAATTAGGGTGTAACATGAAAAGCAGAAGGGAAAAGGTGACTGATTAATGGGAGGAATAAGCGCAGCAAGTTTCAAGGTGAGAGGCCGAAAACTGACAGCGTGCCAGAACAATTACCATATCTGGCAATACTGGTGACCTAAGAAAACATGACCAAACACCACCCTGCCATCCATCAATCGATCATATCTTGATCAAAGTATCACCACAGATGCTGCCGCTTGGTATGTAGCTTCCCTTATGCATCTGCTCAAATATTGAGCCTACATCATGGTTTGCTTGCTATTTAGCTGATAAATACCATAGTGGCCCAGTACCCAGGGTGGGCCAGATGGTGACCTACAATAGTAAGTACAAATAGATATATGTATTATAACTATTAAAAATAAGAAAATACTACATAGTGGGGGACACCCAAGCAAGAATAAGTGGAAAGGGACCATTTGTTGTTGTTTGCATGTTTCTGATGCAAGCACAAATGGAAGTGGTGCCACTCCTCTGGCATTGTTTATCAAGTTCTCATGGTCTCATTTCATCAACATTGACTTCCTCACACAATTTGGGCATATTTATGCCTCAGGTAATTATCTTTTTCCTTGTTTCTTTACAACTAATCCTTTATAGGTTTTTTAGGTTTTAACTTTGTGATAAAGACCCGCCTGCCTCCAGCCTCACAAGTGGCTGCTTGTGGGTGGATTGTGAGTGGGACAGGACAACAAATGACAGACAGGGCTGACAAATGACAGGCATGGGGGGAGCGAATGATGCCAGGTATGTGCTGCATCACTCCAGCATTGTAAAGGCAACCTTACAATCAGAGTCCTTAGAACTCAATAATTGCAAGGGAAAACCAAAGTTTAGATTAAAGAAGTAATTACAAATGAAATGAATACCTTGCAAGGGAAAACCAAAGAGAAAACTCTAAGGAACCCATTACAAGGGTGAAACTATATTTATGAGGAGTGGAGTAGTGTGATTGGGCAGTCATGTGACCATGTAGTCAGTAGACAGTCATGCATGTCATAGAGTCACAAGCAATACCAGTGCATCCCACCACTCTGCCATAGGAGATGCATCCTGCATCTCCATCTTGGTGATGAGAGTGTGATTCAATGCACACACTAGGGCTTGTTCTATTTTGTCACATCTGCTTTCTATTCTCACAAGCCACATCACAAAATGCAGCTTTGCATCAAGCTCTGCTCAGAATCTCCAGTCTCAGTCTCAAGTAGCTCTTAGCTTCCAGCATCGAGTTTTGGCTCTAGTTCTAGTTTCTTGCACCAGATATAGTACCCAGCAACCCCACAGCCCCCTCGCCATATAGTCTACCAGTCTATCTGCTCCAGTCATAGCTATAACTTGCCAGTACCAGTATCAGCTTCCCAGCACCAGAACAACAACAATTACTTTTTTTTGGTCTCTACCACCATGCCTGGCCCAGGACAAGGCAAATGAAGCAACAGGAAGAAATGGCATGAGAATATGGACCCAAGGGCGAATATTGTGGCCATAAATGCTGTAATGAGCACAGATGCTCTAACCACAAGAATGGAAGCTGAGACTAAGGCAGCAACAACTAAACTACCTACTACAAGTGTCACCACAACTACTACAGCAAAGACAGTTGCTTACAATGCAAATGATGCAAGGAGGCGATGCATGTTGATGCAGCCACTGCCACATCATCAACAAACCACATCAACTCAACTCCACAACCATTCACTTATACACATGAAGAGGTACAGCAGCTACTAGATGACGCACAACTTGAAGGATGGCAAAAAGGGTTCGAAGAAGGGTATGGAACTGGGAAGAAAACAGGTCACAAAGAGGGAACAGAAGATGGCTATGCAAAAGGGTTTGAAGAAGGAAGCGAGAAGTTGATGGAGGGTTATAAGGAGGGTTACAAGTAGTGTTTGAAGGTCCGGTTGGTTGGACCGAAAAAATGACTGCAACCCAACTGAACCCAACCGATTGCAACTGGACCATCGGTTGTGGTTGCTCACTTTTGCAGATGGTCAGGTTGCTGGTTGCCTAATTTCAAAAATATTTAAAAACCATTAAAAAACCGGTTGCAATCAGTTGCAACTGATCTTTTATGGTATGTATAATATCCTACATAAGTAAATTATATTGACATAGACAGAAGAAATAAGAACTAATAAATGTACTAAATATTATTATTTTTACAACATATCTGTGTAGTGGGACAAGGCCAGGGGAAAAACAGTCATTTGGTGAGTGCTTATATGTCCTGTGACTGTGCACAGACCATGTGGTCACATTTGTTCACCTGAAAACAAATGTGGCACCACTTCCCAGATAACTTCCCACGACCACGACAACAATGCCAATGACCCCATTTCCACAAAAACAACTACAACAACCAAATGAACACAAAGTAGATGGCCCAAACGACGAACAAGGGTCGTGTGGGCCCTAGGGTACATTGTTTTATAGTTGATTCTTTTCTTTTACTTACTAACTAACTAACTAAAGTTTTTCTTTCTTTTCTAGGTACTTTTCATTTTGATAATGAAATTGCCCACCCCCCAAATGACACCTTTGCCACTGCTGTGAGCCACTGCTCGCAGGGCAGCATTGGGCTGCTTCTGGACCTTGCCAACTACACCCAGTGCCATGACCTACGTCATGACCTACCCAATGCTGCTGCTGCGAGCCTCTGCTCGCAGGGCGTCGATGGGTGCCACATCACACAGTGCCGCCACTCTGCCTGTGAGCCACTGCTCATGGGGGGAGATGGAGGTGCTGATGGCAATGGAAGCCACCAACTGGAGGACAACAACATGACAAGCAACAGCAAATGGCAAGGGTCAATGAATGACAAATAGCAGGGATGACACATGGCAGGGATGACAAATAGCAGGGACAACAAATGGTGGGGATGAAGAAAAGTGAAGATGAAGAATGGGGAGGACAAAGAACAGTGAGGATGATGAAAATCAGGGTGACAAATGGCCGGGGACAATGACAACGACAATGATGACAATGGACAAGGGCACAGTGGCAATGACGGGGACAGCAACAGCACAACAACAACAACAACAACAATTACTACTACTGCATGCCTGCACAACGCCCCAACCTTGCTACAAATGCGAGTTGGTGGGGCTTTTTTTTCTTTCTTGCTAACTTTTTTTATCCATTTCTTTTAGCAGTACTCCACCACTGTGAGCAACTGCTCGCAGGGTGCACATGTATTTAATTTAATTTAGTATCTAATATAATTTAGTTAGACACAAAAAACCAGGAAAAACCAGTCAAAACCAGTTTTCTGGAGGCAACTGGACTGACTAGAACTAGTTCTAGTCGGTTTGGTTGTGGTCCTTTAAGTTTGGGTGACAGTTTAGACCGGTTGTGGTCCTGGTTGCCTTACTTGGAGGTCGAAAAACCAGACTGAACTGGACCTTTGAACACTAGTTACAAGTCAAGACAGGAGCTGGACAAGCAGAAGGAAGAGACAGCACACAACAACAGTTGACTAGAAGGTTACAAGGCAGGACTGAGAGAGGGATACAATGTAGGACTGAAGAAGGGTGAAGGGAACAGGAAAGCAAAGGAGGAGGCATGGATGAAGAACCATGGACAGGGCCACTGCATACCACTAGGCACTGGAGATGCCAGAGGTGTCTCCTATAGTGATGGTGGAGGCTGCTGCTAGGATTGTGTTACTGTTACTATGACATGCAGGTGACTACTGACTACATGATCACATGACTGCCCAATCACACTACTCTCAAACGACCCCAGCACCATTGTTAATGACCCCCCACTGCCTGTTGTCACTGCCCCCACCATCAATATCAAAACCCAGACAACCAACATCAGCCTCATCATCATCGAGGCCAACACCCATACATATGATGCACTGCCCCAGGCAAAAAGAAACTGCAACACAGACAGAACCCCTGGATGACAATCATCCCCACTTGTCAGAAGGCATCAAGATCTTGATGAAACCCTTGGTCAGCCCCACCATCATCATAGACCCCCAGTCTGAACCCCAGGTCTCCCGTTCCACCCTCCTGCATGATGAGTTGATCAAAACCCCAGAACAACAGCCCATGCCCCCACCACCATCTGTGAGCCCTGCCCTACCTCAGAACCCCCTGAAATGACCCATTTCACCCTTGCCTGCGCATTTTGACTGGGCTGAAGATGGTGCACTGTTACCCACTGCACCCAGCTCACATCTGTGAGATCTCTCAGCTCTGAAGACAGGCTGTTGACACCTGTTCAGAGCCCTATGATGACAAACAAGGTGATGATGAGCCTTGTCAATTTTTTTTTGCCCTCTTGAAATTTCTCTCATCCACCACTGCCATTCAATGTTTCATCTCAGCCTTTCACCACCCAATGTCACCCTTCTGGTATAGGACCAGGAAGACCTATCATTAGTGTCCCCTCTGGAGTAGCATCCCCACTGGCACCCCCTGTCCCAAGGCTTGACTGGGATTGTGACCCCCACCTCACTGATTTGAGTAGGGCCCTTTGGGCATTGGGATGGACACCCCCTCATTGAGTTTCCTTTTTTTTCTTTTCTCTCATCATTTGTAATTTTCCTGCTACATTGTCTACATTATTTTTATACCTATTGTTTTGTTTTCTCTTTTTCCCTGGCAATGAGGATGTCACCATTTTTGGAGATAGGTAGATGGAGTAGTGTGATTGGGCAGTCACATGACCACGTAGTCAGTAGACAGTGATGCATGTCATAGAGTCACAAGCAATACCAGCACATCCTGCATCTCCAGGAGTGTGTGATGTTCTAAAATACTATGAGCCCCATATGGACAGAGATGAACCTCAAAGTGAGCCCAGAACAGCATTCAGGGAGGTCATGATCAATTGCTGCTGTGGTCCACATCAGGACATAAATGGAAAGAGGTGGTTGAGGACCATGCAAGTGATCTGTGAACATGTGCAAGGTGTATCAAGGACGTTTGAGTGGTGTTCAAGGAAGATTGAGGATGTTAGAATGAAGTTTGAAGATGTTCAGGATCAAGGTCAAGGTCATTTCAAGGACATGCAAAGAGTTCAAAGAAGTTCAAGGTTGAAGTTCAAGGTCACAATCAAACTTTGATGGAGGCTTAAAGTTTTGAAGAATAGACATTCATTGAATGTTCCCCTTACATCACCCCCCCTTTAAGGTGCAGCATCCCAATGTACAGTGCTTTTCCATGATGAATCTTTTTCATAGTGGTTGAAAACCCATATGCCCAAATATTGTGGCACTGATTCGTTTTGGTGTGTTTGGATTGACCCTGTAGAACATTGAAATGAGCTTGGGGGCATCGAGGTCATTTTCCAAAATCCACAAATTTTCTTCATGGCCATATCCTTTCCACCTCACCAGGTACTGCAACCTCTTTAACTTCATCCAACTATCTATCACCTCCTGTACCTCATACCTGTCCTCTCCTCCTGCAATCTCAGGTGGTGGCAGCAATTATGCATGTTGACCTTCAATCAGGTTGGATGGAGCAGGCATGAGTTTGACAATGTGAAATACAGGATGTATCCATGACATCAAGGGTGGCAGTTTGAGTCAATAGGTGTGATCCCACTGGGTGAATAATGTTGAAAGGGCTGAGGTATTGATGTGTGAATTTCTTTCATAGGTCTTGTTATGCTAATATTGGTAGCATTGAGGAATACCTTATTGCCAATCATGAACTTCAGTGCAGGAAGTCACCTTTGATTGTAGTACCTCACCATATCATCCTTCAACTTCGCCAGTGCTGCCCAAGCCTCATCAAGCATAGACTTCATATGATCAGCAAATTTGTTCACAGCTTTGAGCTTTGAAGGTCATTAGTTTGGTTCAAAACCCATATGAGGGTTTTGACCAGTATCAGCAAAGAATGGGGAATACTGCATCAATGAGTGGATGTAGTTATTGTACGCAAATTCACCAAGGGGTAATAGTGTGTCCCAATTGTTCTGTCACACATTCATGAAAATTCAAATGTATTGTTCAAGTTCTTGATTTACCTGTTCTGTCTGACCATTGGACTGTGGGTGATACACCATAGATGCCAATATCATGATTTCCAGCAGATGATAGAGTTCATACATGAACTGTGCTACAAACTGTGGTCCTCAATCAGAGAGCATCAATCTTGGGAGGCCATGCAATTTCCATACATGCACAAGGTAGAGGCAAGCCAAACCCAATGCTGAAACCATAGTGTGAGTGGGTATGAAGTGACTTCATTTACTCACTGAGTCTATGATGACCATCATGGCATCAAACCCATTGGCATCTGGGAGTTCTGTGATAAAATTGACACTTACAACATCCCATCGATTTTTGGGGATGGGGAGGGGGTGCAGTTCTCTGAAAGGTCTGTGCTTCTGCACCTTCATTCGAAGGCACATATCACAGGCCTAACAATACTGCCCCACATATCATGACATTTTTGGCCACAAATAGCTTCTTGATACAAGTTTGAGGGTCTTCCACCACCCTGTGTGCCCACCAATCTTTGAGTCATGATGCTGTTCAGTTATCCTGCATCATGAGTCTGGTACCATTGGAACATAGATGTGATCATGAAACCTCCACAGTCCCTCCTCCTCCATCCACTCTGAACTTTGCAGCATCTTGCCCTTCAACCTGTCCAACTCCTTCATCGTGATCACCACTGCATCCTTGCTCTTCCATCTCAAACCCCTCTTTGAACTTCATGAATGATATTTCATTTATCATCATCCCCTTGAGGGCACAAATCATGAGGAATTCTGGTTGAAGTATATCACAATTATTGTCGAGGCCATTTGTATGGTCTGCACATCATGAAAGTGCATCGCATTTACCCATACTCTTACCTGGGCTATTATGCATCATGAAATCAAACCTCGAGAGGTAGGGGGACCGGCATGCTTGTCTGCACTTTAGTTTCTTTGCAGATATGAAGTATTCGAGGTTTTTGTGATCAGTCCAGATCTCGACCTTGTGCTTTGCACCTTCAAGGAAGTGTCTCCATTCCTCCAGTGATCTCATTACTGTGAGCATTTATTTGTCATGAATCTTGTGGTTTCATTTGACTGCATTGAGTGATTTTGAATAGAATGTAATAGGGTGCCATTTGAGATCATCTGAAGATTGTTGGGACAGTACTGACACTGTGGACCCAGCGGCGCCTGTTTTTCATTTGCTTAGTTCAAGAAACCCTTATTTCATAATATATATGGCTGAATTAAGGGTGGATGAATTTGGGATGACTTTCCAGCTGTAATGTTCCAAACACTTAAGGTATGAATTTCATATACAGTATATTTCTACTTTTTATGCCAAGTTGGTGTGGTGGAATAACATACCAGGAGTGGCTGAAATATATGGGATGAATTTTCACTTCAACAATGATAGGAATTTCAAACAGTTTTGGGCTACATCAACAACATGAATTTCTGACAAGGCTTCAATGAATTTCAGCATGAATTTTAGGATGAATTTTGGCATGTTCTCGATGCCTTGAGAAATAACTAAGAACTTTTATTTAAGACAGCTAGGCAAATACAACACGGAGTCAATTTGTAACATGTGGCCATGCAGAAGATGTGCTGCGATCAACAATGGCCCACCTCCCATGATCCATGATCCGTCCAATGACACATTTTACCTGGTTGAGGTCGACAAATTCCATGGGTCCAAAGCCTTTGTAATATTTGATCCCATCCGCGGTGGGGTTGATTAGTTTAACTGACTTGATAAGCGCGTAGACGAGCATTTGGGGCTGGACTTGGTC
>QLOK01002088.1:7115-25737 GCA_003313805.1 Tricholoma flavovirens
GTCTACAGATGAGATTGTCCTCTTCTCAGCTAGACTTGCTTCGAGCTTCTGCTTCCTATCCTTGACAGAATTTTCAAGCTTTTCTAGGCCTTTTTTAAGAATGTTTAGAGAGGATGGAGCTATTGAGTGTTGTTGAATGACTATAGAGTATTATTATTCTATGTACAGGACATAATATTCCTTATATACTGCAAGCTGTGTACTACAGATGGTGGCAAGTAGTTGGGATGTGATGAAAATGCAAATGTGGCACTGACAAACACCAGTGCTGCATGTCAGCCATGCGGTCGGGAATTGCTTTATTCGGTTCAGTTGCCAATAGGGACACTTTTTTGCAGTACAGATATTGTGGCCCATCAGTGTTCCCAATGACCAATGTAATATATTACTCTAAATGCTTGAAATATGTGCTAAAATCTATGGGTTTTCCCTGCTGAGGGGTATGGGGTATTGGAGGGTTATGGGTTTTTCAGTCAAAATGCCTGCAAACCAACTTGGGAGTCTGAAAGTCATCATGGGATTTTAGAGGTTATGGGTTACCTGAGGTATGGTTTATGGGAGTGTCGACTGTAATAGTTACGCTGCCAGTTGGAGCGGCGTTGATTCAAAGTTGATGGCAATGGTCCATGCCGCTGACATGCCGTGTCCCGGAAATCCCCAGTTGTGCTTTGTCATGAATGAATCTGACGGCCACGATCGGTGGACTGACACCTCCTGGCGACCGACTCCGAGTCGGACTCCGACGAGTCATGTGGTCGATAAGACTCCGAACATCCGACCTTGACCTCGATGTTCCCCACTCTTGTGCGGCTCTCAAAGGCCTCACGGAGACCACTGACGCCAAAAAGGGGGAATAAAGACTTTTACAAAGGTTAGAATCTGACACTGTTCACGCTGACTGCATCGAATATGACATCGAAACAGGTACCCGACAGGCATTCCTTCCGGGAGGTCACCGTACAGGTGCTCCGGGCAAACATGTCATAGGTGGAAAGGCGAAGTATCGTCTCCTAGATGAGAAGGTCCGTGTTTATGTTGCTCCACCCCTGGAAGAGATCCAGTCGTCTCCAGTACGTAATTTGTCCTTCGTTTCGGAATAGCTGACGGCCCATATCTCTCTTTTCGTTCCTCTAGTTGAAACCATACGTATCGATTGGAGTATGCTTGTCAAGGGCTGAAGAGCGTGCCGTGTTTGGCAAGTTCCCCGGCCCTCGCGGTCTAACCCCAGAGCATTTTCTCAAAGTTGCCCGGGAACACACACAAAAGACCACTCGTTCTGAGTCTGTGGAAAAGAAATCGCTGTTTCCGTGGCCTTCTGTGAAACAAACATCTGCCACGGTCGCAAGTACCACGGATACGAGTGCCGTAGATACGAGCGCTAAGGATGCGAGTGTCACGGATGCAGGTAAGACAAAACCTTCCGTTCATGGAGAAGCCGCTCGTTCGTGAGGCTACACGATAGCTGCGGAAGTGAGCGTCAAATTATCGTTAAATTTCCTACGTTTATTGATGCCCTCCAATTCAGCAATCAGCCTGACTGTGAACGCATCCGGGGAAGACTGTTCGCCACGAGTCACGCTCCAGGGCGTTATTCTGCCTCCATTGTTGAGATGATCGTATTATAACGGTTTATACGACTGCCGCTTCTGCGAATAACGACATCTCTTATTCACTTGTGTTGATTTATGAATGGTTGAAGAAACTGGCAACAAAGAATTCTGGGTTTATTACCTATGTCGCTACAAGCAAAGGGACCAATAGATATTTTTTTAAATTCCCATTTATTCCTTTTGTGGTGCACCATATGTTAGAGACTAAATATACGTAGTTGTGTGATTATCAATGCCGTCCACCGTTGCATGTTCTTCGTCATCTGCAAAGGGACCAATAGATACGGGATGCACAACATTGATGCAGGATATCGATGGATTGAAAGCTAAAAGAGCCAAATAATCCAACTAATCAGGTCATGAGTCTTGATCAGTGCACTGGATTTTGGTACAAAACTCTACTTTAAAAACGGGGAAGATTTATAAATACAATGAGATATCATAAATGTAGCATTCGAGATCATAGCATGTTCGGAAATTAGGACACAAGTACATACAATATCGGTCAACGATCATGAGTTAGTACAAAGGACTTAAGAAAAAAACACGATAGCAAGCGGAAGATGTAGCATGGCAAAAAATTGTATCACTGCTCAACCCCTTTCTTCTTGAAATGAAACCCGGCATATTTCTTCTTGCCTGTTATAGTTGCCCATTTGTCACCTGGCATGTCAATTGCAACTGGCATCCTCGGTTTAAGACGTTTGTAACTGTCCCTATCAGTACCAATGATTGAATCATGGACCACGTTGTTGTCATCGCTATCAATGCGATGTCGCTTCATGCCTCTAAGTGAACCTGTAGCTGTGGGACGAGCAGTACCAATGATTGAATCATCGACCACGTTGTCGTCATCGCTATCAAGGCGATGTCGCTTCATGCTTCTAAGTGAAGCTGTAGGTGTGGGACGAGGAGTAATCAATGTCCGGATAGACTCCGCATTCATCATGGAAGGTGGGGCCACCCCTAACGGGAAACGGAATAGTTCTTCGGCTTCGGATGGTTGGCGAGAACTAGTTGCAACATGCTGAAGGTTCTCCTGTTTCGACGGAACTGCTTCATTTGCATGCGGAATGGTAATATTAGATCGTTTCTGTCCTTTCGCAGTAGACGTGGATTGGGAAGACGATTTGTTCAACCTCTTCTTTACATGTGATTTTACACGCGAAGTCCCAATATTGGGGGCTGGGACAACGGTAGAAGCCGGTTCTGAACGAACTGCAACCTGCAACAACGAAGGTACCTTGGCAGAGGGTATAGAATTCGCCTTCGAGGAGCCAGTTTTTTCTGGATGGCATTTTGGCAGTGTTCCTGGGATGGGTGGTTGTCCTGGAAGGCGCTGAAGGAACAATGAGCCTAATTATAGCTGAAAATGGCAAGACGTGCCTGGAATTTGAACCTGCAAGTCTTAAATCCTGTTTTGCCTTCTGCTCGCCAAGCCTGGAGCGGTGACAATTTATAGCATGAGGAAATAGATTTCTTCCCATCACACTCACATCCGTTACTTCATATAAGCCATCATATCGGTATCTGTCAATCGAAAATTTGATTGCGTCGGATGCCCCGTAGTTGCTAATGGCTTACCCCTCCACTGGTGCATACCGGGAGGTTAGCGTATGTCCCCGGATAACACGGATGGGATTTTTTGTAGAACTAGATAACTAGCCCATATTGGTTAAATAGACGTAAGGACAGGTTAAGCTACGGAGGAATCACCTTGAGTGCTTTGTTTCCTCGAGTCCATTCTTGATCTGCATTTTGAGGTCCTTCCCAAAGCTCGAAGAAGTGTCATTAAGGCGGTACGACAAGTTCACTCATACAACTTACTGTTTTGCCCATCATTTGGTCCAACTTGCTGCCTTTCGTATCTCGTCCACCTAACAGTTTAAGTTAATATGATTCCGCGATTTATTGTCGCAAGAGGCACCTTGGCCAGTGTAAATTCTGAAACAAGTAGATAGCAAAGACTGAACTCAGAAAAACATGGGTAACTTACATGGTATCTCCGTGATCCTCGTCATCCTCATAGCCGCCAGAGCTACAAAATGGTTATGTAAAGCATGCCAAGGTATGCGAAAGGCAAGGCGTACAGGACAACAGAAAAAGCACCTTCGTTTTGATTGCCATGAATACCAGCCCTCCAAGGTCCATGTACGCCAGCTTGACTGCACTCGATGCGATTTGCAAATGTTGACCCTAGTGGGAATCCTGGTATTTCTCCAAAGACATTTCTGCATGCAACATCACAAAAGATCTGACATCTGTGGTAAAAGTGGGAATACGCACGGATTCCGTTCGGCAGGACGCTTCAGTTTCATCCCCTTTACCCATGACGACCCTTTACTGAGGGTTAACTGATTAGAGTTACCTCCTTCCATCGTAATAGTTAAAACAGAGATAAGTTCACCGAAACCATTGTTCGGCGCATGTCACTATCGCGATCAGTCACGTCGTGAGTCAATGTGACGTATATGTCGTAGCTATTATTAGACGGCGTTCTCGCTTTAATTACGGTCCCAAAAAATATATTATATTACTAAGTCTCGATGCATCGTTTCAGCGAAGTTAATAACAAGAACCGCGGAATCTGTTCTGTGCAAATTATATGCCCCGATTAGGGTATAAATCCTGGAGCTTATAGCAGGCTGGGAAGTTGCCTTCCGTCAACTTGCACGATTTACGCCTGATCGAAATGCGAGTCATACTGCCTTACGCCTTCTGCCTGTGCTATGAACACAAACTGTACATGTGGATGTAGCAAACACAACTTGAAAATGAGCCCCCGAAGGAGACATGGATCGTGTAAGAAAGAGTCTGAGTAACAATCCAATGCGGGCCGTAGCGTGAAATAAATTTGAAGTCCTGGACAACATATACGGACATATACACTGTCAATAAATGAAAAACTAGGTGACGGACATCATGAATTTGATATTGGTCTAATTGGGGTGCCTTAAACATACAGATTTTTTCATTACCGTTAAAAAATAGCCTGGTGACAAGGGCCTGTCATGAATTTCGCGCCGACTACGCCGACAAGCAGAGGGTTGGAATGCCCACTAAAATAGCAACAATTGAGTTATAACGCGAGGCGAATGACGTACAGGTCTCACAAGTGAATTTTCAAGTGAGTCACGACGGTTGGTTCGCCGAAGGCTGTGCGCCGTCGCTAGTGTGAACCTTTACCCGTTCCATTAGAAGATTGCGACAACTGACAGACACTGCCTTGGAAATTATTAATACATACACAGTGTGTGTGGGGATTTTTCTGGCTAGTAACGATTGCGAAACGCCGGTGCCACAGTTCCAAATGTACCAGGCGATAAGAGCGTGTACATATATTATGCTGATAGAGGGCAGTGCAAGCTGGATCCGGAGAAAGCATAAGCATAACTTCTCTTCGCCATACGGACGAAGACATCGGCGGGCCGTGTGCGATGTTGGGCTTGGCTGCGGCCTAAACACGTCCAAGCTGAGCCAAGCTGCGTGGAATGCCGAGATGAAGAAGCTGGGGTGAAAATGGACCTGGCATGGCAAGCAAATAAGACAACCAGGAAACGGTCTGGAGCGATTCTTGAGCCTGGAGCACGACGACACCAACTAAATTTGCACTATAGTAGGAATAAGGTCGACCAAGTATGTGTTATAGATACAGTTGTAAAGCGTGGTGGGTAATAAAAAGTATGCGGAGCGTCTAGTTACCGTTTATGCAAATATGTATTCTCATCGTTCACAAAATCGGAGATTTGGATTGGTATGATCGAAACCAGAACTTGGAGTGCGGCATGAGTGCAAGGCGTGTATGGAAAATGTGAAAACGAAGTCATGATGGATGTGAAGAGGAGGCAATAAGGCCGGATCTCACCAAGTGTGGAGTAAGCGTGACGGGGACGAATCAATGCTAGGAAACCGAACTATGCTGATGATGCCACACCAGTGATCCCTCAACAAGAAAAGAAGACATATGTAATGCATAAAACTGGTTATGGAGACTTCGGATTGCCATAGCGCTTGAAAGCTGGATCATCGGGCGACGTATCTGGATGAAGTTGGAGCTTGCCTTCCCAGAGTGCTGCAGATGACCTTGATGGGTCCGCATCTGCAGGATCAGATAATTTACCATTGGGCTTTGGCCTGACGACTATGGTACCAGCTACCAGTGTTGGGACCATAGTCATCAACGACGAGCTACCGCCGTTGTTAATATAGAGATGACTGATGACGGAATAAAAATGAACGTACGCTTTCAGAGGCTTGTGGACGTCATGACTGCTACGGCGCATTAATCTACTTTTGACAACGAACGACGACGACCTCATGCGACCGCCGCGAATATTAGCGAATGTTCCTAGATTATCACGGACTAGGGCGGAAGCACCGTTCCACGCTCCGGTGTCAGGTCTAACAGAGGGTAAAACTTGATCATGGCCAAGCAACCCCAGGCGTTTGAAAACCTTCTCGAATGGCTCACTAGGCATAAGTCGGATGAGCACCCCAAGGGGAATGGAGACAAAGCCCAATGCCAGAGAGATACCCCATTCACGGCCGCCGATACGGGTTACCTGAAATGCTGCACCACCGACAAAGACGATGAGAACCTGCACAGCAATTTCTACGATACAATTCAGATGATACATATTTTGGAAATTACTAAGATTGACTCACCTATGAGGGTGATTGCAATGAAGTACCTATTTTTCGTTATGCCTTCGAAGATGTTGAGCTTCCTATCTAGCCTTCTGCAATTGACCGAGTTGAAAATCTGTGCAAATACAAAAGCATTGAACACGAGCGTCTGCACAGTCGACTTGATCGTCTGCGTGGATACGTCCGCCGAGAATGAGAGGATTTGACTACCGAGGAAATGGAAGATCAGGATGATCAGGATCTGATACGTGGACTGGAACATAATTTGCTTGTACATCTCCGTTGAGAACAACGGCGCAGTCTTCCTCTGTGGTTTCTGATCGAGCAGCGACTCGCTTGCAGGGTCAGTCGCGAGAGCCAGAGCAGCAAACGTGTCCATGATTATGTTGACCCATAAAAGTTGTACAGCCGAGAGCACTGATGACTCCTGAGTCGAAGCAACCGCTGTTACAAAGGTGATGATCACCGCCGTTATATTCGTCGAGATTTGGAACTGCAAAAATTTGCGCACAGCATCGTTCACACAACGACCCCACATAATCGCCTTGACAATAGAAGAGAAGTTGTCCTCCATTAGGATGATATCTGAGGCTTCCTTGGCGACCTCTGTCCCCGCAATACCCATCGAGAAACCAACATGGGCCGTCTTGAGTGCAGGACCATCATTGGTGCCGTCACCAGTAACACCGACAATCTCCCCAATGGACTTGAGCGTCTCGACCAGTATCTTCTTGTCTTCTGGAGATGAACGGGCAAGAACCTGTAGCCGTGGAACAATTTCGACCATTTCCGACTGGCTGAGCTTCCGGAAAACGGGGCCTTCCATAATGATACCGCCTGGTGTAAAGATACCGCACTGGGTCGCGATGGATCGGGCAGTGAGAACGTTGTCGCCTGTGCACATCTTGACCTCCACGCCAGCCTTGTGACATTTCGCAACAGCAGTGCGTACACCGTCGCGGAGAGGATCTTCGATACCAGTAATCCCTATCAAGGTTAGCTCAGCAGCAAGGAATTCGAAGGGCACCTGCTCAGTACACATAAGAAACAAAGTTGTGAGCTGGTAAGAAAGATAATACACACATTGTTCTCTGCGTCAAGTTCGGTACTAGGCGGCCACGAGTCAAAATCTCGGTAGCAGAGCGCGATTGTTCGAAGAGTTTGGTTAGCGTAGAAGATGATTGTCCGCCTAATGTTTTCCTCAGCGAGCGAATCAATTTCCTTGGTTGCAATAGGGCCATCCGCCTCTTCACCCTGCTTCGATGACTTCTCACCTGATCCAGCCTTCTCACGCAGCGACGGTGGGGTTACCACCACATGCCTCGTACATTTCTTTGACAAGATCTCGCTCGCTCCCTTGAAGAAAACCCTGTATCTCCTTCCGCTCTCCTTCCGTAAAACCACACCCATGTACTTCCGCTCGCTCGAGAAAGGGATCATCTGCACAACATCTGCGCTGTTTCTCGTTTGCCTGAAATCTGGCCAGCCTAGCTCCTTCGCAAACTGAAGAAGCGCTGTCTCTGTCTTGCTGCCGACGAACACCGTCTCGTTACTCTCGGGGTCGACATCCTCGAATGCAGTCGAATTTACAGCAATTGCTTCATTGAACAAATGTTTCAATGGGAACGAGAGTATCGTGTTAAGCTGTGCCTGGTCGATTGAAAAATCGTCCTTGTGTCTCCTTTCGCGCGGCTCAATCTTCTCATCGGTCTTCTCGTCCGCGTTTGTCCTGGCCGCGTTCTCCTCTAGTCGTCGGACGAATTTGCCATGTATCCCGACAGAACCAGCAACGACTACCATACTGTTCTGTGTAAGCGTACCGGTCTTGTCCGTACAGACGACAGACGCGTTAGCCATGGTCTCGCAAGATCCAAGTACGCGGACAAGGAGCTTTTCGTACGCCATGCGTTTGGTAGCAAAGGCAAGTGCCAGAGTCACGGCGAGCGGGAGACCTAAACAGTTATGTAAAGTTCATCAGAGAAATCGAAACAAAGCAGAGAAATACGACACACCTTCCGGAACGGCAACAACGATTACTGTCACTGAGATAATTAAAATATTGACAAATGCAATGCCCTTTTGATTTGAAGTTCTACGAAAACAGCATATATAGTAGACCTGGCCCAAAGTAAATGAAATACATACCGAACAGGAACACCCTGGCCTAGTTGCACGAAAAACCTAATTAAAAGCGCCACAAATAGAAGCAGACCAGCCAACGACCCAATCTTGGCAATGAGTTCCGCAAGGTTATTCAGCTTGAGCTGTAATGGGGTATGCTCAGCATCGCCGCGGAGTGCTGGTTACAAATAGGTCAATGCCAAGCGCAGAGCACGTAGACAAATAACAAACCCATCATAATTCGTCCGTTAAAACTCTTTGTTCCTACAGCAACCACGAGGTATCTCCCAACGCCTTCAAGGACCCTGCTGCCGCTGACCATAAAACAATCTGTGTGTGCGAGCCTTCCATCTCTTTTCAAAATGTCCATGCAATGTTCGAACGACAGTTTTTTAATTGCATCAGATTCACCAGTCGCCCCTGATTCGTCGCATTTGACATTATATCCAGAGAGGAACAGACCATCACATGGTATGACCTCCCCGGGCTCTATGAGCGCTATGTCACCGACTACTACTTGCTGTAGAGTGAAGGTTAATTAGAATGACATATGAGTTATGGCACATGCCTTGATATCAACAATGTGCTCGACACCTCCCCGAATGACTTTGACACCGCGTTCCTCCTTCTTATCATTAAGCGCCTTGAACTGGCGTTCCTTTTGCCAATCATTTATTGAACCAACGACAACCTAAGGAAGGAAAATATGTTGGTACGGGCGTTGTGAAAGAGAAACAAAAACCTACCACAATGAGAATAGCAACCATAATTGCAACACCCTCGACCCAATCCACAGGCGCGGCACCAGGCTGCCTCGGAGTCCCAAAATCCTGGAACAATCCTAAAGCCAGGGAAACGACCGCTGCTATCGACAGTAATATCAGCACCTTGTCCTTGAGTGCCAGCCACATCAACTGCAACAGAGTTTTGCTGGAACGCGACGGCAGTATATTCTCTCCATATATGCGTCGCCGCACCTCTAAACTTGCACGATACGCCGGTCCGTCCTTGGACGACTCCACGGATGAAACTTCAGCCATTGTAGGGCTGTCTGGGGCCGTGAGCATGATAGCGGGTACCATCTCCACCTCTGGCTGATGGCGCTGAGATGCCCCCAGGCCGGCCCCATTCTCCGATCTAGATAGACTATTTTCTGTGTGGCTACGGGACATAGCCGCTTGCTTAGGGAGGCCATGGTCGAGGTTAGTACCAAGACCTCTGAGTAGACCTGCTGTGCCACCAAAAGCCGATATCGCATCAAAATTCTTTGAGTCCAGGGTGTGCGCGAGTTGAAACGGCCGAAAGGTGAACGGGGAGAGATCCGCAGCGCGGTCCTGTTCGAGCTCAATTTGGTAGGTTGTCTTGCCTGCATGTTCGTCAACTTTCTTGTCTTTCATTTTTTTTGATTTGAGATTCTTGAAATTAGGGAGCGTGGACGAAGACGCCTCCTTCCCGTCAACAGCAGTGATACCAGATTCCACGGTCAACCTCTGTGCCAAATCAGCAAGATGCATATCGTGTTCCGTGGTTTCAGAAGCGAAAGTGGCATTGCTGAGTTTACGATGATGTGAAGAATGCTCTGGTTCATTGTCACGCAGGTCGGTTGAGGTCTTGAAATGAACGAGTGAGGAGCGATTAGAAAGAGTGGGGGAAGACGGGGAGATGGAAGAGCCATCGTCTGTGCCAATAGGAGATGCAGGAACATCCAAAGAAGTAGTCCGTCGCGGCGACACCGATGCGGGTGATAGGAAGCCGTCACGGTTTGGGCTAAGAGGGCTTGTAATATTCTGAGTGCTCCCAGAAATTATTGCGATGGAGGGAATATTGGGGGGAGCATTCTCGGGGACGTCGTCAGGCATGACGGTGAATAAACTATCCTGGGTACTCCCAGAAATTATTGCGATGGAGCGAACATTAGGAGGAGCGTCGTCAGTGGCCTCGGGGATGTTAGGCATGGCCATAAATGAACCTGGTTCGAATATAAGAACACTTTATAGCGTGACATAGGCTGATCTGAGATCAGATCTCGAGGCTGTGCGTTAGTACACTAATAGTAAAAGTAGTAAAACCAGCGTAAGTAAGATTCCTCCCTTCGAGCCAGACCTTCTTGCACCTACCGCGGTCTGTATCCTGTTGCAAGGTATAGGTGTGAAGTGCAGTATGATAAGCGCTCGAGCGCGAGCGCGAGCGCTCACGATCAGGGTGCTTGAGCGCTTGAGCGCCCAGTCAGGTTGTAACAGCCATGTCACAAACGTGACACTGACCGGTGACAAATGACACCCTTTTTTTTTTTTTTTTTTTTACATCACGATATTCTCCGCCTTGGTGGAGTCCATTCCACCTTTCAGTTTTTGTTCACGAAGTTTTTGGTTTCTTTCACTTCTTGACTTACCTCGCCCTCCCATACGTAGAGGACCATTCAACCCGTGGCAAACCCTGCCATTTTTCGCTTGGAAGTGCTAGAGTAGCTTGGGATTCTTGGCATTATCATGCCGGTCGTCGGCTCATTGTCTTTGGCAGTGCACATAATTCTTCTTGGCTTCGACTCCAGATATTCACGGAACTGTGTAACGGCCTTTTCGCATTTTGCGCAGTCCGCCGAGGTGGATATTCGAAGCCATGCCATCATCATAGTTACATAGCATTCCACAACCGCGGTTCCACTACTAGTGCGCTCTCCACTTACTTCTTTAGGCTTCAGCTTCAATTACCCATTCTACCTCAATCCCATGTATGGCGTGCTAATTGATCGAGTAATCAATGCCACCGCGTCTCCCACTACGTATCATCTAACCCGTATATCGTCCCAGCTTCTTGGATTCCTGTATATTCATCCCCCGATTTCCTGCACGTGATCATCCATTTTCCATGGCCCTCCGGAACTTGAACTTCCGAGACCCTTCACACAAGAACTGTCAACAAACCAAGGTTTGCATCCAAGTTGTATCTTGTTGGTAATTATGTGACCCAGAGAGTTCAGGAACTAATAGTACTGAATTCTCAATGTCTAATACTCATTCTTCAAGTTGCGGACTAATATCGATCAAGATATGGGTCGACTTTTAATATTTTCCTAACCTTGCGTTAAGCCTGTCCTACAGCACCGCCTTTTGATATGCGTGGCCTGCGATCCCCCTTATGACCTCATTGTTCGGGTCCAGATTTAATTTTTGGCTTACCAGGTCACCCAACCGACAGCGGCATGTGTTCATCGACGGGTTGCCTCGACATGTATAGACGTACGACTCGATGACCGCAATAACAATGCGCAGTCCGTTCCTCCCTACGTCACAGTCGTTACTCAGGAGCTTTGACAATGGTATCCGACGGGTCCGATCCTCACTTTGGGAGGATCTCGGGTGACGTACACCTTCCGCGGTACCAGGCTTTCTCGGACGCAAGCCTAGTCCACGAACGGAACACAAACTATCACTTACCCAATGGATATCCATTCATTGATGAACATCATCAGGGTGACGAGCGATCATCCTCGTTCTCAAGCCATGCCCATGCGATGGCCACGTTCTTTAAGTTCGCAGGTCAGTGCGTAACATTGTCATGAGAACGAGCCGTAATGCACGTGTTGTAAGTCTGTCATCCCGTTTTCGCTTATACACACTCATTGCCATTATCTGCTATCGTCATATTATCATGATATGATCCCATGATCCCTCATGCGCTTAATTTCTACATTCGATTTAGCTGCATTTCTTGGGCCTTTAACCCTGCCGCGGACGGGAGCTTGGTAAGAGTTTCCCACGCAGTACACCGATGCGTCTTGGCCATATTTGGGTGACCGGCACTGCCATCTCGCCCTGTCAGTCAGATAAGAACAAACACCCGATTACCGATGGAAATGGACTCGGAAGCATACGCGTGTACAGTCTTACTCATCCATTTTTAATGAACGATTAACTCAGTCTCTTGTGGCAGAAGTGAAATGCACTCGAAGTTATGAAAAATGTTCCCGACATGCCAGAAAGTCTCTCGGCTTCACCCCAATATCAGGCACCCTATTCCACAATGTCAAAACTGAGGCACAAGATACGGATCCTGCCTTCTGCTTCTCGAGCTTTGCTTTGCATCGTCATGGCTATGCGATATCGTGAACCTTGGGTCATCAACAGCTCTGATACGCCTCAGCCTGGGGTCTATTCTGATTTGATCTCCTCGTATCATGATTTTCGTATCATCTAGAAATAGCCAAGGTCACAAATAGATGTTGCCTTATGGTGTGATCCTGGAGCTCAGCTGATGAACCCAAGACTAGCTGACTCTTCGTTATGAGGGGCTTCCCAGGGCAGTGCACTGGTAATCTGGAAACGCGTATACGTACTATCCTTTGGAAGGGCATGGATTTCAATTAAGCAGGAACATTGCACAGCTTTATTTTTGCCCACGACTCAGATGACTGTCACCGTAATTTTTAATAGGGTTTCTTGGTTGCCCAAGAGACTTGTCTTGGGTGAATGGATCCTACCAATTGGACCTCAAGTCGTGAACTTCAAACTTCACAATCATGGATACTCCCCTCGTTACAGCAATTTTAGCAACATGGTTGATTATATCTTTCTCGATCGCGACTATATAGATCGAGCAGCGATAAACTCCGGCTTGACACTGCCTCTACATCATGGGTCCTCACTGCGCGTGTCGAATCCAGCGCTCCTGGACAACGTTTTCGCGCCATCTTGGCATACCCACGCTGTATCGGTCGAGCTTAAGTGCGATCGGCGTGTAGAGACAAATATGTTCCACGACCCAAATTTGTCTTGTGAACATCTGCCTCAAATGGCAAGCATTTGCCTTGGCTGAACTTCGCGCTGCGCAGCAACCTTCATTCTCTGTTCTGTCGAAAGTTGACTTGGCAAGTACATGTAAAACAAGAACATCCGAACCGACTTGGACGGCAAATTGGCATCACAGCCCCTGACACCGACAGCAATCTCTCCCATCCTTATTTGATATATGTACTTATCATTTAGAAGGCGCAGTGATATTCTGATACATTTGATAGTTCATGCGAAGTCTTGGCATACGCTTCTCCTACATGATTTTTATTCGTATCAATGACCCGGGTGTGAAGGTGCATGACACTGACTCCGAGTAGCCACCAAGCTTTCACCGCCTTTGCTCAACCTCATGTCAACATTCGCCAGAAGAACATGAAGATTTGGAAGCTCGAGGTCTTATAGCTAATAGCTCAATAGTAAGCAGTATAACTGTCCCACCTTTCTAAGATCTCTTGCCAGTTCCATACTCCATCTCAATATTTTATTTTGAGGAAGGCTACCAGTAGGCAGTTTTATCCTACAACACAAGTATAGGTTACAACCCCCCCTCCAAAGTTGGGGTGTTTGCACTGCCAATCTTGCAGCATTGGGGGATTTGCTTTACTTGGTCCACTCCTGCTGAACACACAGAGTCTGGACAGAGATATCACCATGTGTGAAAAAAGTCTTGAGGCAAGTGGTCATTTAAAATTGGTTTACAGTACTATCACATGTAGCGGGATTGAAAATAGTAGAGAGTTTGAAAATCCATCTCATGGACGCATCTAGACAACCTTGTATTCAAACTGATTGAGATCCTATGATGTGTATGCTATGCAAACATCTTCCAGAAGTTTGATTGAAAAAAGAGGCAATGGATGACATGCTGTACAACAATCTTTGAACACAAAATGCAATACCTGGGAATAAATAGCTACTACCGATTCTGTAAGTATTCAAAAAGTTCTGGGAAAGCTGGGAGGGGTTTATTATGCATGGGTCCTGATAACCCAAGCATCTCAAGATGCCTGGACAGCAGATTGGGGAGATACGGGCAAACGACTGTTCAGCGTGACAGAGACGACTCAAATGAGTGGAATGTTCAAACTCCGCTGATTTGAATGATGACCGTTTGCTCTTTTTTTTTTTTTTTTTTTTTTTTGAGTCTTCCACATAGGGTGTATTTTAGACGTACTCAAAGTACACAAAAAATTAGGGTGCTCGATCGCAGTCCCCCAGAGGTAGGCTACACCTAAAGAACCCCCCTCATCAATGTGAGCCCAAACCGCTACCACTGCATTTCTACTCGCTTGCGCTAGGGTATTCTATACTTCCTAAGCCTGCATGGGCGCCAAAGCTTCCAGCTGTCAGTGACCTGAATAGTTGGTGTACGAACAAAGGATCAATCACGGGGAGTGCTTAACTTGCACACATTGGAAAGTGAATTAAAGAACATTGTTGAACGATCGACCCTCGCCTTTACTCTGCAGTTCAGCCCCTGACCTCCCTCAACCAATACTCCCCCTGTTCCCCACAGCATCATCCTACGGTATGTACGTCCCTCGTCCTCCCAATGCTGATGAAGTCTGATCGAGAATGCCAACACTCTCCCAATAGGGTGTGGACCGTGCAGGGATGGTTCCATGATCAGCCATTGGCAGCCTTCTGCTATTGGTCTTCCTCCCTGAAGGTTGCAGGTCTCCACCTGATTGACAAAGGGTTGCACCCCTAGCACAGGGCCAGGGTCTGCGCGAAGCAGAGCTGGTGTGGTATGTCGAGGACTCGAAAATGGCGCCTGAGTTGCATTGAGAAGTAGATTGTAGCAGGGCATTCCTGCTGCCAGCGAGAGCATACTGGATAGACCATGTGGATTGTCGCAGTGTACCCCAATAAGTTAAAATGATAATTTTAATTGAAATGGATGGTGATACGAGTCATAAGAGAGACCCGATGAAGGATGATGTCGATTAGTGAAGAGGTGTTAGGTAGAGTAAAGCACAGCCATAGTGGGGGCGATGAGTTCCCACGACTGGATGGTGGTGGTTAAAGATCAAGAAGCGTCGACGACCATTTGCTCTGAGAATTCAAGCGGCACTGTGACATTTTGTGACACAAATTTTCAAAGACCCTATTTTTGTGGGTTTTGTGCTTGGCATTGCTCTGACAGCAGTATCCCTTCGATTATCGCAAAAGTAACATTATAGCCAGATAGAACACATGTTATTCAAGGTATGTACAAAGCCGATTCATGAGATATTGAGTTGTTGTGATTTTATTTGTGGTTTGCAAAATATTTTCAAACTCCTGACCAATGATAGTAAATGTTAAAAAGTTTATTATTTCTCTGTTGTTCCATGTTTTTAGCATTCCCAACTTGGATTCTGAAGCATGGCTTGATCTATGTAAAACTATATACTTGTGTACAGAAAATCATCCCAAGTTGCATACATGAGAACTCCAAGTGAAATCACGGTGATCAACTTACTTCAGTGGGTTTGGATCACCTATTCAACTCAGTTGTCTGGTGGAACCTACAGCAGATGGTTGGGATCAGGTCATAGTAAGAAGGTAAAGATGCTTACTTCCAGATGCCAACAACATTGCTGTCCTCCTCCTGTGTGTCAGGGATTGACACACCACTACTGGCAGTTTTGATGCTCATGTTGCTTTCATGAGAGGGATTATGGGTATGTCCAGGACCAGTGTCTGGAGGGCTAGTGAGGTTTGGAAGTTGCTGATGTGCGAAATGTCAAAATGTTTCTATCATTGCCTCCAAAATCTTATCAGGCAGCCACTCTGGCAATTCCACATTGTAAACATTGGCATGACAACCATGGACTTGAAATCCCAGATCCAAGTCAGTTTTGACTTGAATAAATTTCATCAACTCCCAGCAAACAGGACAGCATAGCTTTGACACCAAAATCCATAGGTCATGTGACTTCAGTCTCTGCACAACAAGTTAACATAATGAATTTAAATTTCAAAGGTAAGTGGATCAAGTACCTCATAAACCTCTTTCAGTTTTGGGTGATTCTTCTCTTCCAAACTTGCTATGTCAAGGTAGTAGGCAAGGAAAGCAGCCAAAATAGCCTTGCAGTGCTTGTCTCCAGGAAATAGCACTTCCAACTTGGTTGATGCACCAACATTGTCCATGAGCCTAGTGAAGATCAAAAATATCTTGGACTGCTCAGCTGTTTGATTGTTGGGATCAGCTGTGAGATGTTTTTTGATCTTGTTGAAGTAGGTCCTCACTGTCATGATTAGGGTGTAACACAGGTACACCCACAGGTGAATTTGGTGCTTACCATACCCGCACCTGTGTAACCCACACCCATTTTCAGACCATACCCACAGGTGCAGGTTTTTACCATGGTATTTAGGCAAACACCACAGTATAACTGTGGTGATACTGCCCCCTGTCCCCCAATACCACAAGTTATCCCTGCAGTTCCTTTGTGCTGGGCACCTCCAATCCTACCTTTCTCCATCTAAAGAAGCCCCTGCTGCACAGTAGCAAGCTATTGCTTGTTGCCTGGCTCACAGGGGCTGCAGGGAAGATGGGGGAAGGGGGAGGAAAGGGGTGGGATGCACCAGTTGAGGGATGGTGGAAAGGAGGGGCTGGGTGGGTGGTCTGGTGTCATGATGTTCTGGTCATTGTTGAATGGTAGCACCCATGATCCACCCTGCGAGCAGTTGCTCACAGGCATGGGTGTGGGTGCTGGGTTGTCTGGGTGGTTGGGGTACTGGTGAAGTTAGTTTTAACAAAAAAAAAAAGATAAACAAACATAAAAACTACCCAGGGCCCAAACAACTCCAGTCATTTGTGCCTGTTGCTCTCCCCAGCCCATCGTTGTGCCTCTCCCTGTTGTTGTTGGCCTGTGTTATTGTCCCCCCCATCATCCCATCGTCTGTTGTTGGTGTTGGGGTGTCCTCTGGTCATCAAAGCACCTGCTGTCCACCCTGCGAGCCATTGCTTGCAGTGGTGGAGGCAGGTGCCAGTTGCCAAGTGCCTTTGTTGTTCTGTCATCCTTGTTGTCATGTCCCTTCTGTTGTCATTTGGGGTCATTGTGATTCCTGTCCCTCTTCATTGTCCACTTTGTCCCCTGTCATTGTCCTCCTCCTCATCCCCTTGTCCTCCATCGTCCCATTGTCTTGCCCTGGCCCTTGTTGTCCTGCCATTGTTGTCGTTGGCATTGGCATTTTGGTTTCTTCCCCTCATCACCCCCCATCATCTCCCATTGTTGTTCCATTGTCCTGCATTGCTCATTGTCATCCCATTGATACGACTCCTTACCGCTCTGCACTCCCCAAACAACATCCTATGACCACCTTGATACTTGCGCCTACCTTCCGATTGATTTGCATGAGCTGCACTCACCGCATCGATGCGCCTTTGTCATGTGCTTTGGCTTACTTCTCATCACGAAGCTTCCAACATGTTCAGCGGCTTAGGAGTATTGCCATCCAACATTCTACGGTTGTTGCTTATGTCATATACATAAAGCGCATAGGTTCAACAAACCTCTGACAAAAGCCGCATTTTGCGCACTTCCGCACTTTTGCGCACTTCCGCACTTTTGCGCACTTCCGCACTTTTGCGCACTTCTGCGCCTTTCTTACATTTTGTTGTGCCTTCGGTCCAACATTGTTCCTGACCTATCCCGATGTGATCGACATCCAGATTAGTATCAACAAACCACCTGACGAATGCACACTTATGATGTCATTGATTCGTAATGTGCAGCACTTGTGTTCACACAAACTCTGCAGAAACCCAAGGCATGATTGCTGTCCACCTGTATGGTACAAATGGAGCTAGCACTAGTGACGCATCAAGAATGGGCATCATCGGTGATCCCTGCAACCCACCTCCTTCCACACTTATGTCAAACCCCCAGCAAGAGCGCAATATTATAAAGACTGGTATCTTTTATTGTTTTATCGGACAGATCTTCTATCTAGTACCTTGCGCTTATTCACCTTTCATATATCTCTGTTTGTATAATTTTTGTAGTATAAAAGACCTGTACATAGCGCTTCAACAACAACACAGAAGGAAGTCACCTTGATTTCCCCACATCATTTCTAACTCGAAAGCAATCTTATATTCTTGTATAGTTGCGCTGCACTCTCGTATAGCCTCATTCGTCATTGCGCTTTTGTATAAAGCGCCTTATCTTCTCGTCGCATTGCGCCTCATCTCCGACTAGTTGTCCTTGAGTTATTTTTCATCAGATTGACTCATACCGATACCTTGACCATTTTCCTTAACCTTTTTTATTCCATTTTACAGTTGTTTGTATTCGCACCCTCGACCGCATTTGCACCTTTTTGTGCCTTTCTGTTCTTTTTCCATCACACGATACCTGAAGGACGATCCAAGGCCCTCTAATTGAACCCTCGCATATCTAGTGCACCCGCAGTGGTAGGGATCTGCGCTTTTTGTTTCTTTTGGTTGATCTCACACCC